>JAPMOB010244146.1:0-17066 GCA_029875015.1 Lepomis gibbosus | reverse complement strand
CGTGTTCACATGTTGTATGCTGGCACTGTATCTCCTCGGCCGGGCTCAATAAACTATGCTATGTTAAGTCTTCATCAGTCCCCGAAACTTCTTCACACCTGAACCTGGCTCACAACAATAATTTCCTAACAAAGTCTTTCCACATATATACAACTGACCATGATAGATTGTAATGAAAAATAAATCATGTCTTTAAAAACAGCAAATCATTAACCTGCTTTCTGCTTTTATTTCCTCCAATTTGAGAGCTCCTGAAGTCAAGTCATTTACTTTTTGTTAATGACATATTTAGATAAAATTCCCAATAGAAGAAAAAACCCTACTATAATCACACTGTGGCTCAAGTAGAGGCAATCCCCTCTCTAATGTCTCATTAGCCTAATGCAACATTAGATTCCTAATGAGACTGCGATTTTGTCACTGTGTGGCCACGGCGAATGTTATCCTTGTTAATTGCGCTTTAAGTGCGCGATCCATCTACTGGATGTATCAGATGAGTCAGCCCTGCGTAGGCACCCAGCGGCCTTGTCATTGAGAGATCATGATGCTTGCATGGAAATTACAGCAAGCCGTCAACATTCAACGCGGACCGGCGTCTCACATCCACTGTGATTTGGCGTGATTTGGCGCTATGGGCTTGTTTTGTTGTATAAGGTGTGATGCCTGCTGAAGACGGTGCTGCGGTGCTGACACAGCAGAGGCTTTTACAGCAGCGGCATCCAATCAAGCAAACAGCATAGAAAACCACAGGGCAAAGGTTAACAACCGACCACAGGAACCATCTTTTTCACTCGTTAGAGAGAAGGCATGATCTAATGGCTCTTCTATCTCTAGCGGCAATTGGTGTCATTGCTGCAAAATAGAATATTGAATGTTGAAGTGCACATTATGTCTTTGTGATATGAAATAAGTGATGGTGACAGGCATCAGGGTAAATAACTTCACTTAGCATAATGACTAATTACATACAGCCTTTGTTTGGATGTGACAGTCTTATACGCCCTCGCAATAGTAGCAGAATAGGTTGGTGCCACTATTAATACAGTAGCTCCAGATAACCTTCAGTCCCTGTAGAGGGCTCGCACACAATTAATTGTGTGCTCTGCTGCCTTATCAGCTTGCTGACAAGCCTCGCTTTCTGCTCAGATTTTTTTTTTTTCATTTCACAATTAAATGATTTAGTTGTCTTAACTTGAAAGAGAACAGCTTTTATTTGCCCCCCCTCTCCCCCTCCTCTTGGGAACAAAAGGAATGACTGTGGAATGATGCATTAGTATAATGAGATGGCTCGATATTTACAGCATGGTTTAACACAAACTGGCGCTGGGCCCGCAGCTTTTGACTCCCACATCTGGCTTTGTGGAGAATTTCATTTGAGATGGGAGGGTCCTTTCCCCGCAGATTTTCAGATGATATCTTCATCTTATGTAAGCTCATTACAGTTGAATTTCAAACAGCTTATGTCGGGTGCGGACGGTGAAAAACGTGGGGTTTGTTACCAATGGCCAAGACATGATGTCCGGCACAAATGAGATTAGCAATGGTCCTCCCCTCTGGTTGAAAGTTTTAGACCTGAGCAGTCCAGCTTAAGCTTTCACAGCCACCCTGGCCTAAAACAAAGCAAAAGCAGCAAAAGGCAAAGCAGCAAACAAGAAGACAGGAAGCAGGCAGAGCAACCAAATGTTTCTGTTCTGACATTTCTGCTCAGTTAATAGAAAACTGTGATTTTAGTTGACTTCCTTCCAGTCAAAGGTCCTTTATGTCGCTCCTTTCTACCTGAATGTCATTTTAAATTCGGTTTAGGACTAGGTCGATCTTGTCTCCTGAGAACCTTCTACTTGTCATTTTGTAAGGAGCGTCTGCAGATGAGAGATCGCTGTCATGGAATATCAAGTGCTGATTTACTGTATAATAGATTCAGCGACGATGCCTCCTGCTGTCCTGCCACCTGTTCTGTCAGCCAAGAGCCGTGACGCTACGCACAGAGCCACGGCTCGTTTACCAGCGCGCAGCACTTCAAAAACAAGCACATCGATATTAACTAGTCAAAGACTTCCACAACCAGCTCCAGTCGAGAGAACTGCCTACCTACATGGCACGAGCTACTCGCGCACTCACAACAGATAGATGATATACCTCGGGATGAGATGCGACTGTAGCTCCGGAGGTTTGTCCGTGTTGTCCTGCCACCGCTCCTCCGTGTGTGACAGTGATGGAGTGCCTCAGCTGTGCTTTTTTGGCTCCTCAGTGAAAAATGAAGCCATTATTGTTGCAGAGGGAGAGCACTGGTCCTGGGCAGCCGAGGCTTGTGGGCACGTGAAGGCCTTCCTCTCTTCCTGCATGTTCTACACTGACCTTAACAGGACCATCCATCTTAATCAGGGGCCAGTCCATGCAGCAATTGTACCAGGCGACTTTTTATTCAGCAAAATGACAGCCTCATCATTTCATCAGTAAACTAGGCAGAAACAGGAAGGTCGAGCAAGTCACAAACAAAGTAAGCATTCAGTGTTAATACAATAAAATCAAGTTACATTACATGAAGACGAATCAAACCGTCCCACATTCTTCTCTGTCACCTGCTTTGTTGCTGCAGACTCCTCCAGTCGCTGTATCCTTAAGCTGCTTAGTGTCACCTGTGTGTATGCTATATGACCTTGGTTTACAGCTTCAATTTGGTCCAGCAGATAAGAGAGCTTTAAAGAGGAACTCTCACTCTCTCCCGTCTAACCTGCCTCTCGGCACTGCTGTTGACTCATGGAGGAGAAGTGGCTGCCAGCGCTGTCGCTGGCAATGCATGTCTACATGTAGATCCGAAGCGTCTGTATGTGTGTGTGTGTGTGTGTGTGTGTGTGTGTGTGTGTGTGTGTGTGTGTGTGTGTGTGTATACAGTATGTTGATGTGTGTGAATGTCTGCAAAGTGTGCTGCTCAATTCAGGTAGAAACTCTGGAGCCTGTCCAGAAGTATTAACATCTCAGCTCTCCTTTCAGTGTATATTGTCAAGTCTCTGAGTATTTGTGGCTTACTTTCCATCCAGATACTTGTAGTAGAGACACTATTTAGGTATGCATCAGCTAGCAGCTTTGTAGTTGTCAAACAGGGGTTTAGGGACCATTACAAGGCCTTGAGGGTTTTCAAAGTGAAGAATATCCTAATTTTATGATATTTTCCTATATGCCATGTGTATCATGTGCCCAAATGAGGGTTCTTCTAGACGTCAAATCATTAACATGAAGTGAGACAGTCTAAGGCTGCTAAACTCCACTGGACTACCTAGTGTTCAGCTGACAAGTTCTCTCCATCATGTGTCTCCACAGAGTTCAGTAACCATGTACGATGCAGCGAGGGTGCCGTCTCCTAAGGATGGTGCAAACGGCATGGCCCTGCCCGTGGTCCCCGGTGCAGGAACAGGAACAGCTGCAGGGTCAGCAGAGCCGACGCCAACTGCAGCCCTACAAACTAAAGCCGAAGAGGGACAGCCGGGTACTGAGGAGGAAGAGGAGGAGGAGCCCACAGCAGAGCCCATCCTGGTGAAAAAGCCACACAGAGAGATTCTGGACCACGAGAGAAAGAGGAGGGTGGAGTTGAAATGTATGGAGCTCCAGGAGATGATGGAGGAGCAGGGGTAAGTAGATGGGACAACCATTTACAGTGGGCCTCATGCAAGAAACCCTTGTACAATATGTACTTAAAGCAGCGATAATCAACATTTATACAATAACAATGTATTAAAAGACAATGTGAAAACAATGCCACAATGCGAAAGGAGTTGCTCATAGTGATGAACCCACTTGGCTTTAGTACAATTTTCTAGTAAATAGAACAGATTCTACACAGCCTGCGTAGCTGAAGCAGCATGTTAGCAGTACACCATCAGCAGCTTCAGTCCTGCATCTGTGTCTACACAGGGTGCGTTCAGGCATGATATTAAATATTGTATGGACTTGCACGTACTGCAGTGTGAACCGCAGGCTGTACAGACATGACGTAAGATGCAAACATAATTCACAAATGTTTCACGCGTGTCTTATAAGTTATGTACAGACAATCTTCCGTTCTTCACAGGGGGGGAAACATATTCACTTGACTTATAACGCCATAACCTGAAATAAATTTGAGTTTGAATATAATACCGACATCGACTACAATAAAGAAATTAAGTAATTTTCCCTATTTCATCCCCATCATCATCATGATTTGCCAGTTTACTGGGAAGTTCAACTTTTTATTTTTATTTTTGCCGTAGACAGCTGACCTAGGGTCTTTATTCACGTCCATGTCCAACGCAAATTCCTCCATCGACACTGTAAGATCTCCAGCTGTAAAATATTTTTTTGTCCATGTCCATGACTCTCGGTCCCCTTACTGCCTCCCATCTAAGTCACTTTTTTACCATCTAACGTCACATCAAACAGTTTCTTTATTATTTCTGTCACAGTACATCAGCTGTATTAGTCCCCTAATACGACTACTGACACTGCTATGTCTGATACGTTTTTCTCTGCTGATTTCCGACAGTGGGGCTTGGAGCTCCGAAGTGTGAAATATTTCTTTTTAATCGCTGGTGACATTTTTGTGAATGGAACTTGTCCCAAAAACAGAGTGGAACAGGTAGTCCCATACAGCAATTGATGGCCATCAACTACGCAATTATGATGAATTGCTGGACAGATCAAGTTGAAACGAGCAATTTATGACAAGTTTGTGCAGTTTAAGTTTGAGTGTTTAATGAATCTCACTTGCAAACCTCAACACCCCCACATTTCTATTTTAAGGCCAGAATTAAAATGACCTAGCTAGTGCCAAAGTCAAATCGTTTAACTCTCAACTGAGGAGGCTTTTCAATAGATGCACACTACTGTCATAGATTTTCTAGTTAGATAACAGATACTAGATAGACCAGATGAAAGGAGTAGCAAAGAAACAAAAAAGTGCAGCTTTATCTCTATATGTAAAGCTGCCCTGTTCACCTCCCCCACACTGAAAGCAGACTGGTTGGGGAATTGGAACTCTTGCACGAGCAAGGGTCCCCAGACAGAGTTTTAGGGAAAGAATACACAAATGTTCTTGCAAAAAAAACAGTATGTATTTAGCAGAAAAACTCAACAAGCAAGTAAACACTCCAGTTGCACTGGGTATTTCATGTCAAGTGACATTACCGTTTTTCAGTGAAACAGTAGTTGTTTATTTTTTCTTTACAATTCAGTTACTGGGGAGCTGGTTGGAGTGCAAGCTGTGAAAACATTCTAAGTGTAGTAGAGAACTTGACATTGACAGGTATGTACCTGTAGGGCTGTTGAGTTCACAAGCTGCACCAAAACATTACATTCAAAATCTGTTACCTGCCAAAAGTCATTTACGTAGTAGCAATATTGGGAAGAAAAAAAAACAAACCCCTGCAAAGGAGTGTAACAAACATAAGTGGCTGTGGTGCACAGCAGCTGTGTTATGTTCATTTGGCCATTTTTAAGTAATTTTTTAATCTTTTTCATTCACTTTAAAAGCAGGCCATTCTTCTATGAGGTTTGTAACATAATAATTTCCAAATTGAGCTAATTTCATTATGTTAAAGGATGCTCTGATCATAAAGCTAACGGTTACCTTGGTAACAGTTCAATATTAGGTGAATGACTCTACAGGGACCATTTTGGCTGAGACCTAGGTGCTTCCTGCTAGGCCAGATGCTCCATTTAACATAATTGGCAATGTTCACAATCAGCAACCTGGTGAAGGATCATGTCCTTGACACAGTTCTAGTGGCTCCTGTTTGTTGATGGGGAACCTGTGGAGAAGCAGGGAGGTGGCGAAGAGCATCACTGCCGTAAAAAGAAGAGCCTGGGGACTGTGTGTGTGTCAGGGGATTTTACGTTGACCGCAGGCCAACAGTCGGAGTTAGTGTGCTGGGTACTGGGCCTTCAAAATTGTATATGAAATTGTAAATTTAAAAAAATGCAGATACGTTTCTTGTTAATTCAATTTATTGTCTGATTTCAAGATAAATAGAATTTGTCCGTGTGTGTGTGTAGCTCGGTAAACCAAGATTGCACCTTGTAGCTTTGTCATAAATTGCAGCAGATGCAAATGCCAGACACACACACACAGACACACAAACAAAAATTTCCAGGGTTCAAACATGGAGGTTCATACATCAGTCATTTTTGCTGCACAAGCTTGTGTATGTCAAAGAGGCATCATTACTCTTGCAGGATGTTGTTGCATATTTGCAGCCAACACTTGAACTTTGTATTGATGGCCTTCTCCTGAAGCCATGGTTATTAATGAGGTTGCTATAGAGAGACAGCGAGGAGCACAGGCCAACCCAGCATAGTCTCAGCATGATATGTGTCCTCCAGCACAAACTTAGGAATTGTATTGGCTGCTGGAGTGACCTAATCCACAATCTGTGGGCTTCTCTCAGGCTGATCTGCATACACACCCACACACACTGCTGCCTGAATACCCACAGCTCGCAGGCGAACTCCAGACTAGCTGAGACTATAATTAATGACAAGCTCTGTGATCCGGTGTCGTACAGAGAAAATTCACTTTCCCACTGATACCTCGTGACATTTTATTCACATCATATCCGTCATTTATAAAAAGCTGGCTAATCCTTGATATATTAGGGGAGGGTGATTTAATTGAATAAAGGGCAAGCTAATGAGTGAGTTTTTTGGGGGGGTGGATGCAAGTAAGTGGGATCTGTGATTGTAAACCCCCCCCTCCCAAAAAAAAGTAGGCTGCTGCTGAGCTTACCAATTTAGAGGATGGAGATGAATTAAAGCCATGCTGTGGGGGTTTTCAGAAGGAGTATATTTCCTATTTCTTCCACTCATTTTTCTACCTGTCCCTCCTTCCCTGAGCAGGACCGGGCTTGTCAGGCAGTGGGGGCTCATTAAGACTGCAGGGTAATGGCGGGAGCTACGACAGATTAATGAAAGGGACCTGCTGGACTTCACCACACAAAAAAAGAAGGTGATGCACCGCAGCCATCTGTCAAGGTGCACACATCTCCAGGCTTGGAGTAGACATAGTTGCTTCTGGTTTGAGAGTGATGTAAAAGAGTCATGTCTAGTGGAATAGTGTAGTGGCAGGCAGCAGCTTGGCTAAGGATGACAGAACATGAGGACACCCACGCTGACCAGCTCCACTCACTCATCACACTGCATGGGCTCGGCCGGCAGACAGTCGCACTTGAAGGATGGCGGGCGCTCAGCTGGGCGTTAAAGCTCTGGGCGGACTCAAATCATCTTGTTAAGCTATAATAAAAGGAGAATCTCATTTGCCAACTTGGCTCAGCACACCTCCCCCTTGCCTCTCCAATTTCTAATGTTCCTCTTTAAATGAGAGAGTGTTTGTGCATGTGTGCAGGATTAGGGGATAGAGCGGGGGATGAAACATAGGGCTAGAGAGGGAGAGCATTGCCAGGCATTAGACACAGTTAAAATGGTGGCTGGAGTCTGTTTTCATTTGTTGTGGATTTAATCCAGCTGGCTCAGTCTTTACGTCACCCCTCAGTCCCCGTCCAGACTGAGGCCTCATGAAAGATTAGGCCGGAGGGCATGTTGGACGCTTGCCTCCTTCTCTAACCCTACCAGCATGGCAGATAGTCCCTTCCCTTAACACACAGCCCCTCAATCCAGCTGTGCTCTTCTCCCGAGATAAGACCAAGATAAATAGTCTGCCATGAGTGATGGCCTCACCCTGGAAGCCAATTAGATGGGCTCAGCAATTAAAGGAGTCTCTTCATTTAGCTATCCAAGGCCTGGCAGCATCCCCCATTCACTGGTACACTGAGGGCCCCGCAGCTGCAGGGAACATTGCCTTTTTTGTATATTAGATGTGCTGGAGGTTGCACGCGTTGGACCTTTTGAGGCGTGATCTGTTAGAGTAGCTCTTTGAGGAGGTGGTACATAACTGAAGCTCAGGGGTTGCTCTCAATGCAAGCATCCAGATTCTATTTCAGTGTTTTTCCACGCTAATTGAGGCATAATGGTTGTGCATGATTTGAACTCCTGTTGTGTCTGAGCCTTTTTCCAGCCCTCTAATGAGCTCTCTTCACAGGACCTTACTCACTGTAATCTGCAGGCTGCGTGTGGCTCCCTTTAAGCACATGAACCCTATATATGTATCTGTGCAACGCATGCACACACAGACACACTAACATACACAGGCTGACAACAGGGAGGCAACCCAATGATGTTGTCCACCCATAACAAAGTGTGTGGGGCATTTCTTATGCATGAAACTGTCTGTACCAACAATGGTGTGAGCTTTTTTACCACGAGGCAGAAGATATTGTCCTCCTGCTTCACCAAGCAGGAAAATTAGATGTGATTGTATGTATTGAAATATTTATATCTGTGTGTTTTAAAGTCAAGTAGGGAGGTGTAGCCTGGCACCAGCAAAAAAAGACACAATATGACACAGAAATGCGTAAATAGGTTGCTTGGTGTATTTGAGAGCTAAATTCCCACATTTTGGCCACTGCTGCTGTGGAATTCCTTTAATAACATCTATAGTGACATGAAATAAGAGTAACAAGGACCTTATTAAGGCAGTTGCTCTCAGAGCCTCTAAGGCCAGAGCAAATAAGTATATCTGCCCTGCTCTGCTCTGATGGAGGTTTTGCTGCGAGCCTAAGCCTGTGCCTTATAAGACTGAAAATTGGAGAGAAAGCATCTCAGGGAGAATGACCCATTTCATGCATTGTCACTGGGGGGCTTCCAAACCATTATAATAGGTCCATGCTGGACAAAACAGCTTCAAACACTCTTGTTACAGAAGGTCTTAGGGAAGATGAGCAATCAGGGAGAGTGGAAATGGCTTGTGCTGCTCCAAACATTGATCTGCTTACACTGTGGGGGAGGTGAACAGGGCAGCTTTATACAGAGAGAGGAAGGTACACTCTTTCTTTACTACTCTTTCTGTCTGGTCTATCTAGTATCTAACCAGAAAATCTATGATAGTAGAGAGCATCTATTGAAAATCCTCTCCATCTGAGAGTTAAACTATTTCACTTTGGCACTCTATAGGTTGTTTTAATTCTGCCCCTGAAATAGAAATGTGGGGGTGTTCAGGTTTGCCTTCCCGTGTTCCCAGCGCCATTCAATCTCACTAACTACATTGGCATCACTGTGCCGCTGTACTCTTTGCAGCGAGATTGATGGCTGCCGAGTTTCATAGGTGTACAGCAGCGCCTGGGGACGAATTGTAGAAAAAGGCTCTTCAGATGTCGAAGGCAGAGACACCACTGGCAGTCAGAAGGAGCACACACACACCACACCTAAACGCCCCACATGCAGGCGCGGCCTTCTCAAATCGATGACTATCAGCTCAAGGATGGTCTCTGGGCCACAACTATTCATTTTCCAGGATCGCGAGTTAATGGGGGGAATCTGCGGGTGCTCGGAGCTGTCTAATTACTCCAATCAAGTTTTTTAATCGTGGTGATTTTTCATGGCTGCGGTGGCGGGGAGCCCCTCGCTCTGATCAATGTCCGCTGTCGCTCTCCGCCCAAATCACTGGGACATTGCATGCTGCAGGCTACGAGCCTCAGCTAAATGGCTTTCATTTGGCTGCATTTGGTTAACTCTGAACAGTCCCACCTCACACACACACACACACGAAAATACACAAGTTTAACTTTCATTTCCATTTGAATTCAGTGCTACTCAGCCTTGCTGAGAGTGACCGCTCCAATCAGCCTCTCCTCTGTACTGTGTCAGCGCAGAACAGATGGTGTGTCAGGCAGAAAGCAGCTACCTTTACAGCTGCACAAAGTGCTAATTAAATGTGTAGAGGAGAGGTGTGTTGTTTCAGTGTGCTCAGCCTAATAGCTTCTGACAAACATCCAATGTGGCAATTTAGACAGATTGATTCAGAGCTCACTGAAATACAACTCAAAAGTTTGGCAATAATGAAAGTCTCAAACTCTAAACAAGGACTGTTTATACGTCTTTTGTCCATAGATTTGTATCTCTTTTGGTGAACTTGCCCATGAGGTTCCTGCAGGCGTTCAGGTGCTGTGGGGGATTCTCTTTACCTATATTTCTTGTTGAAGCAGCATCACTGCTTGGCATACACTCTGTGACTTTGGTTAGTAAGTAAGGCCGTTCAAAAAGAGCCCAACTTTACTGTGCTTCATGCTGCGAAGCTGTGCAGAGCTTCAGAATCAAGCAATTCAATGGCAGCACAGAGGGAGAAGCAGAAAGAGGAGATTCTTCAGGTCATATGTCAACAAAGGCTTCAGCTTCATAAGTTCTGACCCCTCTTTGTCGTACTTTAGCCAACAACAGAGATAGCTGCAGGGGCTTTCATCCTCATCAGCACAATGTCAAGGAGAAAGCCCTATAGCCTTGCTGTCTGTTTGGCCAGAGCACATTCAGTTTCCCTGCCAGTATTCTTTCTGAGCCTTCTCGCCCTTAAATCTATTCTACATCCTTCTTCGATCCACAACAGACAACTGAGAGCATGCGAGGTCTGCTGTGGAGTTGTCAGGAAGCAGCTAACGTGTGGTGCATGGAAAGCCATGAATATAAAGTGTGTGTTTGTGGCCTCCATTGTGCTGAGTTGACAGCTGCTGGGCTGAGAGATTGCCGTACAGCAGGACCCGATGGTGGTGTCACACCGGCTGGCTTCTTCTCTGTTGGGCCATCTTCCAGTTATTTCAGCTCTCCATCACACTGCTCCTAATCTCATTCTCCGCATCGTCAATGCACTGATAGCACCCAGCTCAGAATACATGGTATGGGCTGCTATATTTAATCTGAGAAAAGCAAACACTCCTCCGACTAATGCCATTTCCACGCTGAAATGAGCCACAGGGTAAATTACAATCCAGTTTATAGAATTGGTCCTGCCATAGGCCCCAGCTGAGAGAGGAAAAGAGAATCCGTTCCAAAATTCCTGTGTTTCAGCACTGAGTGATAGACAGTTCCTCTGCAGTTTTACTGCAAGCGGAGGCTATTAAACAGGAGAATAAACTGCATGGCCAGCTTCATGTGTCACCACTAACATTTGGGAGCTCTGTGGCTGTTTGTCATCGTGTGGATAAGGTCCCTTCGTTCCAATTAAGAGAAATGTTAATGCCAGAGCAGGGGTATTTAAAGTCTGACACTGTGGGGCTCTCTCAAAGAAATCTGAGACAGCAGCAGGGGATATTAACAGGAAGCATAATGTGTTAAGCCTTTTTTTTTTTGGCAAATTGTCACCATTAAAAGTATGCCAAATTGTGATAATTCTCTGGAGTTATTATTCATAGAGAGGCATTTAGTGTTATTAGTTTAGCATTACATAAAGACTGAAAGCAGGAGGAAACACCTAGCCTGGCTCTGTCCAAAGTTAAAACATCCACCTACCACAACCTCTAAAGAATCACAATTAACAAATTAATAATGGTATTTTGTTTGTTTAATTTATACAAATAACAATTTCTTTTACCTATCTAGCTGTTTCTCCCTGTTTCCAGTCAGCCAGCTAAGTGCGGTGTCAATTTTCTCAAATAAACTCAACCAAGCAAATGAGTCTCTCCCTCAAAATGTGGAACTGTTCCTTTAAAAAGAAACCGTAAGAGCCTATGTTTCAGTCATCTCTTTTCAAATAAGCAAATAACACATATTAGTATGTTGAGACTCAAAGAGATGATGAGGCTTCATTTCGTTTTGATATCTCAATTTAGTGTGAATGCAGGTCATTTTAAATTATGGATCATTAGTGAACCTCAGTCTGACTGCTATGTTCCAGGCACCTCTCACACATGCTCTTGTTGTTGAACATTACAGCATATTATTAATGGCTGAGGCTTCCAGTCACTATAACTCTGTGATGTCTGGCTCCTGGCCATACTTTCACAGCTTTATTAATTCTCTCCCTTTGCCCTCCCTCCTCCGTCCTCCTCTCTTCCTTCATCTTTCGCTGCCTCTATAGTGATATTACATCCCATTATCACATCCAGAGCGGAATGTAGAGAAGGTGTGAAGATGAGATCAGCTCAGTTTACAATGCATTGAAGAGGCCTTACACTGTCAAGTTCAGGGGCATGCATAACTATACAATGAGAATCTGTAGAAAAACACAGGACATAGCTTCTCTGTTCAGACAGACTGGTTGAATTATAGTATTACTGTCTCCCGCGCTGGGCTGTCAGTGGTGCAGTCGTACAGAGGCAGGCTTGTGGTCAGAGGCTGTTATTTGTGTTATTCACAAACTGGGTGGATGTAGCCCAAAGCTGTATGCATTAAATATTTTAAAGTGTTGACGATGTTAGTGATGCCCCTCTGTTCATCATGTGAAACAGTCATTTCTTTCACGTGCCTCTGCAGCGGTCCTCAGGATTCTGTCTGTCAGCTGGTTGAAAGCTTGTCACGCTGCCCCACAGTTACTCTCCGCTCAGTGAGTTATCGCTCTTTGATTGCGGAATAAAACATGACATGCAGTCAGGGCCTGGACAAGGAACCCGCCGGGGTCGGGAGAGGTTGACAGCGAGTCATCAGAATATACATCATGCGGCTGAATGTCATTTTTGGTTAACACATGGACAGAAGATGGTCTCTGCCCTTTGTTTGGACTCGGTCTGTGTGATAGCGGGCCTTGACATGACTCCTACAAGGGCATCTGGCACCTATGACAGATGACAATTAGCTTTGCCAGTGCCCTGCTTGATTCAGTGCTGTTATTAAAAGCCGCTGCTTCAGTTGCAGTATGTTCACAGGCCTTTACACAGTCTCTGGTGAGAAGACTTCACTTTCAGCCAAGTAGTCAAAACTGCAGATTACTGATGACACTGTGTGTCTGTGTGTGTGTGTGTGTGTGTGTGTGTGTGTGTGTGTGTGTGTGTGCCTCTACTAACTGTTGTGTCTTTATGTCCATCCTCAGGTACACAGAAGAAGAGATTCGACAGAAAGTGAGCACATTCAGACAAATGCTGATGGACAAGGAGGGCGTTATCACCAGAGAGGGCTCACACACACAACCAGTGTAAGTTACTGCACATCAGGTTTAATGTCTGTGTTGTGCGTGTGTTAGGGGTGTAACGCAAATCTGTATCTATATCTTTTTATGTCACAAAATTATTCACTGCTGTATTCAGCAGTGATGAAAGAAGTACTTGAATCTTAGTAAAAGTTGCAAGTAAAAGTTGCATCAAAATATACTTAAAGTACCAAAAGTAAAATTACTCATTATGCAGAATGGCCCCTTTTTAGAATAATGTACATTATATTATTGGATGCATTATTAATGCATTCATGTGTACGTCACTTTAAAAGTACAATGTCTGCCTCTTAAATGTAGTGGAATAGAAGTACTAGTACCTCAAAATTGTACTGTAGTACAGTACTAGAGTGAATGTAGGGTTACTTTCCACCACAGATGGTGACTACGCCGATTATAATAATTCATCAACGTGAAATTTCATTGTCCACCTGTCATTACAAAGATGCTGTTTAAGGGAGAGATGGCAATCTTTTTATTAAGAACATTTCTTGTTGTTCATTTCTAACTGCAATGCGCTACATGGAATCCTAGGGGCAGTATTGCTTCCACAGTCTGCCCTGACTGCTTGACTATGACAACTCATGAAGAAGAAGCATTCATGCTTTTTTGTTTTTACAAGTTTTGTATGCTATTTCTAAATACACTTTTGAGAGGTTTTGAGATGAGAAATCAACAGCGTACAACTTGAACATTGACAGTTTTATGAAAGTTGATGGCATATCCAAAAGGTGCTTCAATGTTTTCGGGGTCGAGACACTCCACAAGCAACAGCGAGGTTAGCGCTCCAGCCGGTGTTATGCCAAGTTTTGCATGCATGCCGAGAATGCATGCACCTCCAAAAACTGCTTTAAACGCTACAATATCATTTTTGGAGAACATCAATGGTGATAAATGATTCAAAGTATATATTTTATGAGTGTTTAGAGACGTTAATAATTTATTACACTTAGTAGAAGCAAGGGCGCCACTTTGTGTTGAAAAGTGGTGGGGACATTGGGGCTTAGATTAGGGGTGTGAAGAGACACAAGACGCGATATTAGGTCCACCAGAACATGGCGAAAAAATTCTTAAACAGTGTTTTAAAGATATCCTCAATGCCAAGATATCTGAGCGGTGGGTCTGGTGAGACCTCCACCAGGAAATTTTGATCATTATACACTTCATTTCCTGCATTCTGGTGAAAGTCTCTGCACCAATTTATGGAGGATTTTTTTATTTGTTTAAAAGTAAAAAAATATATAAATATAATAGAATATACTGCAGTGCAACTCTCAGGCATTCTGTGTTGCTTTCAGATCTGTTTCTCCTGCAGATAAATGACACCTATGAGTAGAAGTATCATTTCTTATGATTCAGCAAAAATATGTGTTGATAACCGCGTTTGATCAATGAGCACTGCAGAGTGTCTGAAAAGGACCTTAAGAGGTGGATGCATAATTCGGCAGAACAGATGTTGTAGGCTACCTGCCGAGATTTGCTTCCACCTCCTTTTCTCAGCATAAATTAGCGTTGCCACCCGCGAGGTGCATTCAATTCTCGGCAGGCAGGCAGAGATTATACAGTTATACAGACCACTGCAGCAGCAATGTAATATAGTTTCAGTGTTCATACCGCTGTTATTCTGTCTTTACAATCTGAGAAATGGTTTAACATTTTTAAAGTAAATCAAGAAGCATCTGGCTCGTGATGTAGCCTACAGAACATTTTCTCCACTTACACAACTTACGAGCAAAGGGAACTGTTGCTTTAATATTCTAAATAGACATTACATTGTTAGTGTACAGTTGTGGTTAAAGTACTTGCTTTTAATGTGCTTGTATTTTATATAGTTCCAAAGAAAAAAAATAAAAAGTTAAAAGTTTTGAAGTTAAAATCTACTTGGCAATAAATCAGATTATGAGCTTATTGTTTAGCGGGATAAAGCCTGGCTGTTACCTTGGAGCAGCCTCTCCATAGTTCTTTGAGTATTCACTATAAATCCTTTTTGTCGTCCATTTTCTTCCTCTCCTTGCTGTACTGTCAAACTGTTTTTCCTAATAATTTATTAGAGATCCTAAAGAGTTTTGTATCATCTGATGGTAAATTAATTACAAAATGAATACAATGCTTTATTGTCAATTAATCTGATAAAACTAGACAGCCATAAATATCAAATGCAAGCAGAAATTGATTCTAAAAGAGTTTATGAGAAATGGCCTGTCAGTCTAATAATGTCTTCAGGCAGTCGGTTCCAAAGAATATGGACTATAATTGCAAAAGTGCAATACATTTTTTATTTGAATCCTTGGCTTTTGACTGATGATGCCTCTCTCTGAGTACACATAGTGAAACCCCGGTGCTTTCAAAATAATCAGCAACATTTTAAAGTCTACTCTAAACTCTGCTGGAAGCCAATGAGGCAAAGATTGGCATGATAATTGACAATTTGTTTAGCGTTAAGCCTCTCTCTAGCTTTGAGTGTGAGGTGTGTGGGGGTGGGGCTCATCTAAGGCAAGCATAGGTGGAATAAAAGGAATCTCAATAAATGATTGTGTTTTCATCTAGATCACAGAAAGACACACACACACACACACACACACTCTTTCCAAAGGTCACTGCTTCAGCTGTCAGAAACATGAGAAACAGCACAGCAGCATGTAGGCGTGGTGGATCTTCTGAGTCAGTCCATCATAATGTAAGTGTGAATGATTAAGAGACGCAGTGTGGTGGTGGTGACATGGCCCCGCTGTCTGTGAACTAATGACTGGTAATGACGCTGATGCTTCCTGTCTCACATACTAGACTAATGATTCTGCCTCCTCTGACATTGAACCAGACTACACTGAAATGAGGAGGAAGGCTGATGGAGGGGGTTTATATTACAGTAGGATGAATATAACGAACATTTGTGGTCCAGAGAAAGTAAACTATGAGAGAAAGCTCTGATTTTTGCGGTAGTTCTGTCTTAATGGTGCTTCTTAGCTAGGTCAATTTGGGATGTCAGAGCTTGCCTCAAATTCGACAACTTTCCCTCTTCAGAAAGGCCTTGATGTGGAAAATTGAAGAAGTTTGTAATTTGCAAGGTGGTTATACCCCTACCCCCTCATACTCAACACTCACACAGCCCTCACAGACACACACACAGAACTAGAGAACCCTGGTTTGTGTCTGGACCCCTGGTCCTTTTTAGCAATGCTAGCAGCATGGTTCTATGGACAGCAGTGTTATTCTGTCGGTCTGTGAATTCACCATTTTGGTCCAGACTGAAATACCTCACCAACTATTGGATTGTTCTTCAGATGATGAAACCCACTGACATGCACCACCAATGAGATTGACATTTTTTTGTGTGTGTGTGAAATATCTTGACAGCTATTGGATTGATTGCCATGAAATTGTGCACACACATTCATGTCCCCTTCAGGATGAATTAATAATTATTTTGTGATCCCTTGACTTTTTTTTTTCTTGCACCACCACCAGGGAAACATTTCATTTCATTCTTACTTTGGTTTATGAGCAAATGTCTGCAAAATTAATGACATTCCCGTTAGCCTCAGCTCTACTGTGTGCAGAGGTGTTAGAACTATTTGTTTAAGTACTGGAGCATACCTATGATACACGGGCATGGGTCTGACGCCTATGACTTACGCTACACCTATGACTTTGTGTATGTTACAAATGTTAGCATACTAACATGCTAAACTAAGGTGGTGAACATGGTAAACATTATACCTGCCAAACATCAGCATATTACCATTATTATTGTGAGCATGTTAGCATTTTGAAACCATTTAGCTCCACTGTGCCGGAGCACAGCCTCATAGTAGCGCTAGCATGGCTGTTGTCTCTTTATCTTGTTAAATCTTGATTTAAGCTGCACTGAAATTAGCTTTATTGATTGAAATTTGACTATTTATTCACTGAAAAAGGAAACTAAAGAGCAAAAATAATTAATCGAGATAACATGAACTCCAGTGTTAAGTTTTTTTAAGAAGTGGTGGGTGCGAGTGTGAGTGGTTGTGCGTCTATGTGTGGCCCTGAGATGGACTGGCGACCTGTTCAGGGTGTACCCCGCCTTTCGCCCTAT
>JAPMOB010244145.1:0-24557 GCA_029875015.1 Lepomis gibbosus | reverse complement strand
CTTCCAGTCAGTCAGAACTGAAGAAGTTCCTTGGATGAGGGACGAAACGTCTTCCAGTATCTTTCAACCAAGTCCAGTTGACTTGGTTGAAAGATACTATCGTTGACTATCGTTTAAGCCTGAGTACTTGAAGGTCCGCTGTAACTGCAGAACCTGCCTACGCCAATCTCACAGCATCATCCGAAACCAGTCACATCCAGCTCATCACTTGTTTGACCTCCTGCCCTCAGGAAGACGATAAAGGTCTATTTGAGCAAGGACTAACAGTCAACAGTTTTTCCTCCCAAGCAGCCAGACCCCCACAGAATGCATAAAGCAACATCAAAATAGAGAGAATTAAAAGTTTTATTTTTTTGCATAATTTTATTTTTTATTTTATATTATATTTTAGGGTATTTCAGAGTGTAAACATTGAGTTATTGCTACATATCATGGCCACGATACTCTTGAAAACAAATATACTGTAATCTTAATGAAGCTTTCTCCACAACATTGTATTATTGTTTGTTTTTGATATACTGTATGTGTCCAGAATCCCCTAAACAGCAGTACTGAGAGTGAGTGAATTATACTGGTGAAGAAAAGTAAACTGAAAAATGATTTTAAAAATCATCTTTGGGAGCTTCCAAAAATTTGTACTAACATTGTGGATAAACATATCTGAGATCACTGTACTGTACTCACATAGTTGTGAGCAAATGTCCTCAGGTCTGCAGGTGTATGGCCGAGTACGCCTGAAAAGAAAAAAAAGGACAAGAAAGATAGACCTATCACTTGTCCTCATTTTCCACATTGTGGCCAGTTTTTCAAGCCACCCTCACAAGAAAGCCTGCATACATTCCCATCACAATAATGATTCCTTGTGTTTCCAAAACAAAGTTGACCTTTTACCGGACACTGATGTTTCCACTGTACGGTTTCACTCAAAAATACAGACATTTCTGTTTCAGACAAAGGTACAGTAACACATCCAATGTGTATCTAGATAAATTGTTCTATAACCAATGATGTGCAGTACTGTGTATTTTCTGTGTAATGTAGCATAATGTATTTTTCCACAGACCTCCCGGGAGACACCACGGCTATAATTAGAAATGCAGTTTCCCACCACCCTCTTAAACTCACACTGGTTTATTTTGCCTTTTTATTTATATTCATTTGCACTGCTGATAAATTTGTGAACACCCTGATACCAGAGCACAGCAGCAAAGAGGGGAGGACAATTTGTTCCTCATAAAAGAACCTGTATGTGTGTGTGTGTGTGTGTGTGTGTGTGTGTGTGTGTGTGTGTGTATTACTAAACCTACCAGGGTGCAGGGAAATGAACAGCATCAGCACTTACAGTGTGGTGTACTGCAAAACTCAGCGACTCAACAATCTTGCTTACTCTTGAAATTTACTTTGAATTCACCAAGCATGCAAATAACTATCTGTGTGCCTAATGCATTTAATGAATTGTTGTACAAAGAGTTCACCCAGTCAGTATGTGGCCAAGGCAAAATAAGACAAGATGTCCCTGTGGTGTGTGTTGTTAGTCAGACTAACTCATGTGACGTGACCTTTCAGTGGATATTAGCAGAGAAAATGAGGGAGTGTCAGCAATGTCACCTTCACTAACATCTTTACATTATTTACTCAGTGGTGAACCATTTAATCAAGTACTTGAGTATAATTTTGAGTTACCTGTATTTGATACTATACTCCACAACATTTTAAAAGGATAAATATTATGATTTCCACTTCCCTACATTAAATAAACAGCTATAGTTACTTTAAGGTTTTTTGCACACAACATGCATTATAAATCAAACAGCCCAACGGAATGATCTGAGTACTTTTTCCACCATTATTTTTCTTAAATTAAATGTAGTTAACTCAGGTGCTCATAGGAACAGTGACCCAGGTTTCACTTGCTAAGCTTATTCCTCTTATATATATAAGAGATCTCTTCTTAATGGACTTCCAATGGAACAATGTACGCAGACTGTTTATCAGACGGCTGAAGACTTCTATTAAAACTTTTCTCACCAGATACTTTTGTGTAAGCTCTGCTCACCTCGGCTATTCTGTTAAAACATAACGGATAAATATTTGGAAAAGGTAGCCAACTTAATTTTAAAATTAACACACAATAACAAACAGCAGTGATGCTGTTTCTAATAATTACAGATTTAGATATTTCATCTTGGGGGGGTGGCAAGTCTCCAGTCTTTGGAGGGAGAGAGAGCAGCTCGTGTGGCAGCAGTGACTGACAAGCCCTCAGGGCAGTTCTATGTAACTTCTTCGTCCTCTCATATTGGACTAAGGGCAGACTGGACACTATAGTGACTCACTATCGCCTGTCAAGGCACAAGTTGTATAACACAGGCCGGGCTGGGGCTAGCAGGTTAGCACGGTAATTTCAGTAGATATATCTACAACACAATATCGTCTCTGACACAACATCAGAGCTACTACTTTTTTACATTCTTCTAATTGTGTTAGTTCATTCCTGTTAAACTAAAATTCTGGCCATGTCTTACCTTTGTACCTTTGAACTGAGAAGAAATCAAGGTTAAACTGTTACTAAAGTTGTATTTGGTGAATGACTTATGTTTTCAAAACTGTAGCTCACAAAGATTGAAACAGCAGTTTTAAAGTGTTTATGCATCCACTGGAGAACTCTCGAAAAGTCACCAAAGCTCTGTCCATTAAAGAAAAAGAGTTGGGGTTGCAGTTTCTGAGACCTGTGTTTTTTAATGAGAAGTCATTTCACCAACAGAGCATCAAAAGAAAAAACAGCTCCGGTCCTGGAATAGTGTTTTCTGGAGACAATTTGAGTGGTGTTGCACTGCAAAATATCGCCTACATATGTATCACTTGAGACTCCTACATGAAATAAAATCATCGCCTTTGTATTTTCTTATTCATTGTGTGGGTGACATGAACTGGCCACTTCACACTAAAGCACATCATGTAACAGTGGATACTGGATTATGTTTTCTGCGCGTAAATGAATAGGCCTTAAATTAGAAAGTGCAGATAGCTCAAAGGGCGTACTGAAGGAGAGAAGACGTCCTTTGATATTAGAGGATTAACATATTTTGAGCTTGAATGTGGATGTGATTTATGCAAGAGAGCGTCCAGAGCCCTCAAGGTAATTGTGTGATTCTTCCACCCCCATCGACAGGAGGAAGGGTATTGCCATGACACCCCAGTGCTCCACATATATACAGTAAGTTCACTGTGAAAAAAAACACTTTGTAAAGACTGCAGCTGAGAGACTGTTTGTCCATCTGCTTGTTTAGATATACTTGAACATGACTGAAATGTATAGAGTTAGCATCATATTATTCTGCACCAAGGCTTAATGTGCTACGATCATACCTTATTTAAAATGCATTTTTTCTCAAGCAATATAATCTCAAATATACCTTCTTTCGGAGGTTAAAGGTAAAATCCCAGGTGAACTTTGGATCAACGATGGAAAAAGCAGGATTGTTGTGAAATGAACAGGGGTACTTTGGGGACTAATTTTGTAGTTTCTAATCATGATCAGTAAAAACAGCGATGAGCAAAATGCCTCTTGTTTTTGTGTCTTCATTGGCAAATATATCTGCATTTCACAGCTTAACCACTTGGAATATTAAAATTGTGCTGAAGCCAAAATAAAAGCTTCCAACCAATATTTCTGGTCCCATATGATGACTGTTGGATAAAATCTGTAGAAGCAAAACTGTGTTTTGTCAAAACACAGAATGCTGGCTGAATAATTTGGCTGAAATTTACCAGAGACAACTGATCTGACACCAAAGGAAAGCACTCTATGAAACAAGAACACCACTGCCATTGATACTAATGCACCTGAAACCAGAAAGACGATATATATTAGACCCACAAATGTAGACATGCTGATGTGTGCCATCTACAGGCAAGAAAAATAATATCTTCTACACTTCAAGGCAATTAGGGATTGTTGTTTTTCTAGTTGGTATTGGTGTACGTGAGTGTTTGAGGATTTATTTGTTAAATTTTAAACCTGCAAATGTTTGTTTAACTGAAACATATCCCACCGCAAGCAGGGAGAATGGAGAGATACCAGCATTCATGCCTGCAGGCTTTATGGTTTATGTCAGGTGGGAGTGAGAAACTTTCTTAATGACTTACCAACATTTGTAAGCTTAGACTTGACGGCCTATTACTATGTGAATTAGTATTTACTTATGGATTAACAACATTTTTGCCACATAGTGGTGTATATAAATTATAGGCATATAAATTGTATGTTATACCTTTTTCTGCATGTAGGGGGCAACATGATCACATCTAAATCCCAAGGTTTAAAGTGACGTTGCTATTTCTTCCCTTTCCCACTGAATTGCATGAGCCTTTCCTTCCTTATCACTGTTGGTGTGCTCTTGAGCCAGGCACTTAACCATGGACAGCACCAGTAGTGCCAGCAAATCAGGTGTGGTTGAGAGTAGAGCAGGACTTTATGGCAGGAAAGCTTTCCCACTCTGCCAAGGTTTTTTATCTGTTGGCAAGCAAGCAAGAAAGAAAATCATGAAAGAAAGCAAGAAAGCAAGAAAGAAAGGCCTTTGTATATGGCATCACAGGCAACACTGCCTAAAAACAGTCGGATTCTTGCAAATCACAATCTAAATCATTCATGACTTCAACTGTTTTCTAGATTTTGTTGTTGTCATCTGGTGTTAATCTATATAATAAAAGACATGTTAATCAATTTCTGAGCGATAACATGGCTCCATTGCTGTATCTGAATATTGCTGATGGGGCTTCTCTTTTAATTACATTTGAATCATATGATATGCGTTCAGGAATAAGTTCAAGAGTAGCCGGTCACTTACAATTCAGTAAAAATCTGGGTGAAATATTTGAATGCATTAGGGTGCACAGGTGACGCTGGGACAAAATCACTCACCCTACAACACAGAGACCCGTTTACAATACCTGATACTGATACCTTTGGCTTGGTTGTGGAGTGTGCAGCAGGACGTTATGAAAGAAGAGCATTCACACTTCGCAGAGTGAAGATTTCTATCTGCTGCCAAGAAAGACCTTTGTATATGACATCACAAAAAATTGGGAAAATGTAATCAAATATAAAGAATTCTATTGGATGTTGCTATGGTATGTCACTAGCAGCCCATTTGCTGTACAAGAGCTGTATTTCTTAGATTATCTTAAAACATATGCATCCAAAACATTTTACTACAGAGATCCATCTGGTGGAGTGTATGAAAGATTGTTAAGACCTCAGATAATGACTGATAGTAAAACTAAGAAGCAAACTGATAACACATGTCATGAAATGACACACAAGAGAACAAAAACATGTGACGAGAGTCTAAGTGTTGTGTTTACAGGTTGCCAAGACACAGTTGTCTGGCTACAGGGGCTGCCTGGTGATTTACCTCAACAGGAGATTCTCATGAGTGTCTGAGTGTGTTTCACCAGAAAGCAGACACACACACACACACACACACACACGTTAAGAGCAACACTTAGGTGCAGTGTCTAGTTATCTTCTCCTCTTGTCATTAAACTAAACAGGCTACAGGGAGAAATTTCAGGGACACAGTTTTTGTGGCTTATGTTTTGCCATGTCATAGTGGTTTCAGATCAGAGGTCTCTGTCATGAGAGAAGCCGTCACTATTTTGAGATGGCTTTTTCTTAGACCAAGTGGCTAAGATGAAGGCCAAGGCTTTGTCAGTAAGGGAGTGCACCTGGATGTTAGAGGAGTGCCACCTAGTGGATGAGCTGCATGGAGACCCCCAGAGGGACAGCCTGTGTTTGCCAAACATCTTCAGGTCCAAAAAAGTGAAGCCACTCACTAGGGTTAAGACTGGACCCACTTACCAGGTCTACCACACAGCCAGAGAGTTTCTGCTGGAGGTGCTGGACAGAGGAGCCATCCGGGAGCTGATCAGGAGAGCTGCTGGGGTGAAGGCAGGAGCTAACCGTCCGTCATGCAGCCAGAGCAGAGAGCAAAGTTCAGATCTCTCTGAAGGGGAGTATGCAGAGGCGCTAACATGGTTCTCTATAGTCCTACAGAGCGGTCTGTCTGTAGGAGAGAACTGCAGGTTTGGCTCTGAGCTGACTCTAAAACTGGATGGCTGGCAGGGTTTTCTGAAGAGAAACAGCTTCCAGACCAACCTCTTGTCTCTGACCAGACTCGGGGATGGAGACAAGTTGCAAGTCCTCTCTGCTTTCTGTAGCCACCTAACCAGACGCTACCAAGCCTTATACACACCTGGTCCCAACCTGGCTGTGAAGAAATACCAACTTTCCTACGAGCATGGTCCTTGCTCTCTCTCTCTTGCCCTCCTCTGTGACATGAGCTCAGGGTTCATCTGTAACATGTATCTGTACTGTCCAGAACAACTCCAGAGGCAGAGTAGGAAACCTGTAGTTGAGCAGGTAGTCGGACACCTGCTGAGACCTTTCCGTAGCCACAGACACCCAGTTCAGCTGGACAGCTCTGCCTGGATGGATGGCAGACTCACAGACATCTTCCCTGGCTTAGGGGTGGATATTAATTTTGTTCCATCTGTTAAAAGGCCAGTCACTGACCCAACATCACCTTCAGCTTCGCAAGTCATGCAGCATCAGTTCCAACAAGCATGTGACGACTCACTGCCTGAACATGTAGCCCACCTGCAGGGCTGGACCGGACCTGCTCTGTTCCCTCAGTCGGACCAGAAAGGATCAGAGGCAGATGTGTTTCTCCCAGGCCTCTGGGCGACGCTACACATCCTCTGCATCAACACATTTACACTCCACACTCTGCAGAGCCAGGGGTCAGGCAGGCAGGTCCACTTGACCGAGTTCACCAGAACTCTGGCCTCTCAGCTGGCCATGGACAGCAACGTCACTGTGCCTGTTCTACCACAGCTGAACAGCACTTCATACCAAGAGACAAGTTTAACAAATCATTCCAAGCAAAGGTTAGTCTTATTGTTTGTTCTAATGTCTAATAATATCCTTCAAAAAAAGGCAAGCCAGAACAGTGGTACATTGAAACTTTCTATTTTTGAAAGCATCTGATCACTAAAAATATTTATATCAAGGCTATATGACTGTTTGATCTACAACAAACAATGAAATGTAGAATTAAGTTCCAATGATTTACTTACGAGACAGTTAGGAAGGAAGGAAGGTAAGTGCCATTAATCTCTCTGTTAATACAGATTCTAACGGTCTCGCTGGATATTAAAGACAAATTTAAATAATATTTGGGATGCAATCAATGATTATTTCCATTAATAATTAAATGAGTTATTTTTTTCAATAAATTGGCAATTTATTTACTTAATCACATTTCAGATGATAGTGAAAAAGCCCATCACAATTTCTCTGGTCCAAAGGTTCCAGATCCAGTTTTTAATGTTGTGACTATATTAAATTAGGATACAATGTGCAACATTGCACAGGAATAAGGATGTGGTTCTGCCGCTGGTTTTGCAGGGCAAATACTTTCAGCTGTGGTCAGATAATGGAAAATGAGAAACAATGCCGCAGCTCCGCAGTGAGGCAGCAGAGGTGGACCAGACCAGGAGTGTGTGGTTTGGACAACTCTGGCAACTCCTGCTACTTAAACGCTGTGTTACAGTGTCTGTGTTCCACTGTGCCCTTCGTAGAGCACCTCCTCAATCAGGACATTCGCAAAGAGCTGGTTAGGTAAGACCACCCACCATCTCTCTTTCTGATTTGCTTGAAAATTGACAGCCATGTTTCCCCACTGGGTTAACCTCTGTTCATGCAGGTCTAAGTGCCGGGTGGCTGAGGTGTTTGTGAGACTTCTGGAGGAGATGTGGATGGGAAGGAGCTCCAGCTGTGCTCCTGTGGAGGCCAGGTCTGTGCTGTGCTCCATCCTCCCCCAGTTCAACAATGACTCCCAGCAAGACGCCCAGGAACTGCTTCTCTTTCTCCTCAATGCACTCCACGACGACCTCAAAAGGGTGCAACTACATTTATCACATCTGCACTATCACTCACCACGTACCTCTGTGTGGTAAATTACTACACCTACAGAAAGAGTCAATCTGTGTGTGTTTTCCAGGTTGCAAAGCGTCAGAAGTGCTCCTCAATGCAACAGCCGAGACAAGCAGAGACTAAAAACTGTGCCACTGCAGCGGTGGAGTCCACCATTGTCTCCCATATGTTTGAGGGCCGGCTGAGCTACATGACCCTCTGCATGCACTGCGACCACCAGGCACACAGCACACAGACATTCACTGTACTTTCACTACCAATTCCAACAGACATCATTAAGTGCTCCATTCAGGTACCCTGTAACAGCTGCAGGTGCTTGCAGCTCCCATCTTGCAACATTAAAAGCATCATCCAGGCTGTATGCATGTGCATGTTTTAGATATTGGTGGTCTTGTTCTGTGCTTTCTCACAATTCTGTCTTGATGCTGTGCAGGATTGCCTGTCACTGTTCTTTGAGCAGACTACCCTGACCGGAGGAGAGCAGATACTGTGTTCAGTATGTGGGCTGAGGAGAGAAACAGCAGTCCTTACTTGTATGGACAAACCTCCCGAGATCCTCATGTTGCACCTGAAACGGTGGGTAGAAATGTGCCATTATCATTATTATTATAAATATTATTATTATTATTATTATTATTATTATGAGGTTACACTTCATAGCAAGGACACGTTTAAAACATTTAACGTGTCAAATGCATACAATTTAAAACTTGTGGTATTTTCATAAATAATGTTAGAAGCTTAGAACCAAATTGTTTCCGAGGCTTAAGAAAACCTTTAGGGCTCCTCCTGTTATTAACAATATGATTGTTAATAACAGGAGGAGCTAAGATTGATAAACTAAAAGCACTCATTTAAGGAGCTGTTCAGTGAAAGAAACTATCTTGTTGATTAGAGAGGTCAGAGAAGAACTGAAACACAAGAAGGCTAAGAGAGTGACAATAAATAATCAAAAACACTAATTTGACATTTTAATTATACAGAATTTAAGTGAGCGTAAACATTCATTAAGTTGTGGCCCATTCTTGTACATCTTGTACATAAACTAACATTACCCTGGAAATACTGGAGTGCTAATGTTGTGGGAATTATCAGCTCTAATAGCTTCTTAAATCAATGTGATCTTTGTCTCCTCTGCAGGTTTGGTTGCAAGGGGAAGAATCAAGTGAAACTGAGGACTAACGTTGTCTTCTCAGCAACTCTCGATCTCACCCAGTTTCTAGCCAGCTCGGTAGAGAATACCTCATATTCTTCTTACTGCCTTTATGCTGTTGTGGTGAGTAAACACATACACATGTAAATTAGGAATCCTTTTTGCTAAAATAATTTTTGAATAATTTCAAGATGAAATATCTTTTGGCTGTGTGTTTGACAGCAGTAAATGGTATCTAATGGCTGATAATTTAAACATGGAGGGTGTAGGTAGACGTTTTCATATGTTTTACACTTAACTTTTTTTGTGACAGAAAAAGTTTGAGAAGCACTGATCTAAATTAACCCTTACTTTCTCTAGAATCATATAGGTAATCTGAACATTGGTCACTACACAGCTCTGTGCCAAAATACCCTGACCCAGACCTGGCACTGTTTTGACGACTCAGCGGTCAGAGAAGTACAGGATAGCCTGGTGCAATCTCCAAATGCCTACATGCTGCTCTACAGCCGCGAGCCTTTTCAAAAGCCAAAGATCCATGGACTATGAGTTCTCTGACCAAATCCATGAGCCGCATGAGTTTCAACTTCCTTTTTGTTGTTTGGGTTTTATCAATAATCTCTGACATCTCTGACGCTTGTTTTTTTAAACCATATTCCAAATAAATGAAAAAATAAAAAAGATCAAACATTGACTTGTGTGCCATTATTATAGCCAACTGTTGTAATATTTATACACCATACTGTCTTATACCCTCAGCAAAAAAGGGACTATAACCACGGTAGCTTATAGATTCTGAAACAATCACAGACAGAAACACTCATTTGAAGCAGTTTTAATAAATAGTCATATGAGTTGTTTGAGGTTAATATAATTGTTATATCTGAAACATTTTTTTAGAGTATTAGGAAATAAAATCAACATGTACAAGTAAAAAAAAAAACAAAAAAACGATTATGATCTCATGCTAGGCAATAAAACTGTACTCAGGAAGCAGAGAGTCAAATCCTGCAACCTCAGATCTGTGGTCCATTCAAAACAAATATCAGTATAGGTTGTGCTTGCTCTTCTCAGTCAGTCGGTCAGCAAGTCAGGCATCAAATGTTGACAGTAACGCACTCCTGTAAGTGAATGAGGTCAATTTCTCACATCTTCATATTCTCATGGGTCAGTGCTGAACTTAATCAGATAAATCAAAATTCGAGCCTCCCAGAAACATGTTCCTCCAAAACCAGCATCACTTAAGTCAAGAAGGGAGCCACGTTATCCCAGTAATTGTTCCTCTAAATACTTTTTGTGTTTGAATATAATAATGTAAAGAGTTAAGTATGTTTAACAGAGAATTAATTCTACAACAAACTTAATAGAAGCAGGTAGGTTTTTTTCTGTCACTGGCAAGACCGACAAGATCTCAGCTTCAGTTTTAAAGCATTCTGATTTGTAATGTCTGCTGTTAGACAATGTGTCCTACATAAACAACTCAAATTGATTGCATATTGTGTAAGTGCAAGAATTTGGCTAATATGAACAAGCAATAATCTCAGTTCCCTCTTCTCTTGAGGAAGAATGCCAAATTCAGCACTCACAGTCTCTTCTACCCCCTTTAAGATCATGTTAAACATCAAAAGGCTATCGAGTTAAACCCCTAAAACATATGGTTTGACTTTATGAATATGGTGATACCATGATGGTTGCTACTTTTAAGAAAAAAAATAATAATTTGGTCACTTAACACATAACACCTTGCCCTCAAGTATTTACATTTTTAAATGTGCAACATGAGCAGTGGTAAGTATGTACATGCCATTTAACTGTTAACCCTGGTGTATACAAGGTAAAAGAAAGCCCAAGATCAGTTCTGCGATACAGCTATCCACACTGAGTGCAACAGAAATGACAGTGAAGAGTATCTGAACCAGCTGTCAGCCCTACAACACAACCAATCAAGGTATAGAAGTCAGAGAAAAAGGAGCATCTGTTTAGTCTCTAGATTATCAGTAATATGAACAGACAGCATGTTTAACAGGTATAAGGTCCTCTAGGAGCTGAAGCATTGCACAGAGGGCCTGCACCTTTCTCCGATCTGCGCCAGACGGGATCTCATAGCCACTCGCTCGAGTTAAGTCCTTGCGTGCACACACACACGACTAGTTAACGCGTAACTACGTGCACCAGGTCCTCAGAGCTGCGATTTGAAAAAGAAAAAAAACAACCTCTAGGCTTGAGCGTCGCTGCCCTGGTGTAGAATTCTGTCTCCGTGTCCTACAGCCTTCATCACAGGGTGGAGTAAAACAGGATGTAGGCTGCAGAGGACTTGACAGAGGAGGTGGAGATTTCAGACACCTCGTGGTCATCGAACTTGTACCAGCGCTGTTTGAGGGCGTTCTTACAGTAGGCTGTGTAATGGCCGCCATCTAGACCGCCATAGTGGTTCTGGTAGCGGAAAAGAGGAAGGTTAAGCTTATTTAAACAGCAAGGTAATACATATTTACTTCACTTATAAAAAAACTGAGGCTGCAGTTTTCAGTGTGTGCTTAACTTATAATTTATACATAAAAGACAAAAAAGTTTTAAGTGTCCAAACACAATGCTATGACCAGTAGAACTAGTTTATTATTGTCTAATTTTTCAACAACTTATGGACTCTGCCAACCAAAGGTCTGAAAGCTTTATGAAAGAAGTACAAGATATAACTGCATAGCAATAGTAATAATAGTACATTGCTGTATAATGTACATTGTCTGCATCTCTTAACCTTCTTTTAATGATTGTATTGAGTATATTTGTTTTGTTTTTTGTTTTCTCTGTTTGCATAAGTCTACATGATTCTGTCCACTCCTAAGACATATCAACTTTTATTGTGATTTTCTAAAAATACACTTCACAACAGAATTAATTTCACTTCCACTTACAGAAACGCCATAAAGGTTGTATCTCTTCAGGCTCTGTTTGGGTCCGATGACGTACTGGGTCAGGTCCAGATTATCTAGAGGGAAGTCTACAGATGTCTGCAGCTTTTGCTTCCACCTTCCCTCAAAGGAGAATCTGCAGAAAATACACAAATGAAAGAAATATTGGGTCAATGTGGTAACACTGAGAAAACAAGTCCAGAATAAAAATTCCAAAATTCTTGGAACTGTTTCCTCATCTTATTTCACAAGCAATAAAAGTGCAAACTTGCAAACATCAATTAAGAAATGGTTTTACTAAAAGTGAAGAAGCATTTAGTCTTAGTCTACATCATTTTAAATGCAAACATCACTACAGACCGTTTTAAGTGCACCAGAAGAATGGGTGGGACCTTCCAGATCTCCAGTTTCTTGGTGGAATCTCTGTGAGCCTTGCAGTGTCTGCAGAACACCTTGTTGTTGTCAGTCAGCTTCTCCTCCTTAGAGAAGAGCCTCAGACAATCCTGCCAAAAAGCAACAAACATTTCAAACTTAATTATGTAAATAATTTTTCACTGCCTTCAACAATAAATCTGAGTACTGTTAAGGCAAAAACACTTTGTGCCTCAGTAAAGGACATACACATGACTGACCTGCAGGGAGCACTTGCTGGTGGAGGCCAGAGGCAGCGACAGGTACATAAAGGTCTCAAATATCCTTGACTTGCGATGGCAGGTCAGACACTGCACAGTGGACTTAAACTGCCCCTGGAACAGCGCTACAATGATGGATTCATTCAGCAGCTTGTGCTTGCTCCATGCCAGGTCAGCTGCCATCTGATCATCAAGATGGTCGTTTTCCTCCTCCTTGTATCGCTTCCTGTTGTCCGCCTGACACCAGAGACGGAGAAACAACATGATGGTACGCAGGAACAACTGCAGTCCACTAAAGCAGATACAGACTACAGACTATACAGGTCATAATCATAATACTGCAGTTAGCACTGGAAAAAAAACAGAAGTCACTGAGAACTACAGACTGAATTTCTAAATATTACACTTTGTATTCAACATCTAATCTCTTTCAGTTTCAATAGCATGCAGTTCAGCCAGTTCACTCTCTTTAGGATAGCCAGGAAGATGTGAAAGGCAGGTGAAAACTTGCTAGTTAATATCTCATCAACTAGACAGACTTATCAATTAGCCTAGAGAGACAAAGTGGACTGGGACTGGGCCAGCCTGAGGGCAGACAGGTCTGAACATCACACAAAAGGGACTTGATGAGATGGAGAGTGTGTCATGAGAAATGCATGTCATCAGCTGTTAAAATTAATTAAATTTGAAAGTCTCAATAGCCCGTTATGTAAAATGGGGTGAACGCACTACTTCAACTCAACCCCAGGTGGAGACTGTATGACAGCATCTCAAAGCTGCCGAACCATCTCCTCTGAAAGGCTAACAGCAGCCTTACTAGGAAAAACTTATTTGAAAAATAATCAGGTTTTAATGTTTTAGTGAGTTAAAAAAATAGAATAACATAAAAATCAAGCTATGAAATGATCTTTTTCTGTCTTTTCACCAGTTCACTTAGTCCTACCCCCCCATTCAAATGCACATGGAGCCAGTACAATCAGTCGATACAGGCAATGAGGCATGTCTTGGGTCTACATGCAGAGGTTCTGACAGATGCAGACACGCTACACTCACACTGCTGCAGGAGGACCAAGGACACACAGCCATTTACTTACTCTCTAATTTGCCATCAAAATGAAACCCAGTGAAAAAAACAGAAAGAAGGAAAATGATAAAAGACTAAGTTTTATTATTAACAGGCAAATGTGCAACAACATACAGGGGTAGTAGAAAGCAAGCCTTAGAAAGCCATGGTTCAAAAGAATAAATTACTTATTATTATTTATTCACTCAATATTTAATTCAAAGGTGAGTTATGTCTTAGAGTTGTGCTAAGTGCGTGTGCTACCTTGTTGAGGTCCTCATGGAGTCCATCCATTAGGAACAGCAGCAGCTCCTGTGAGTCTTGCTGGTCATAGCCAGCAAACTGCTCATTGATTTTGCCTATGGTGATCTTGAAGTCCCGAGGGCTGATGCACTTGTACAGACCGGCCCACAGGGCCTTCATGATCACACCAAACTCCTCCGCCACCTCCCCTTTATGGCCCAGGATGTTGGACCTGGCAGAGGAAGAAAACAGAGACAAAGATGTTAAATATTTCCTTAATTATACCTGATTCTGTATGGTAAGTAATTCCACTTGACCTGACCTGTTGATGTCCTCCAGGTAGTAATTGTTGTTAAAGTACTCAGCCATGGCAGGAGTGTTACACAGACACTGCAAGATGGAGTTCATGTAGCATGTGTTGCCCATGTTACGAAGGCCAGTCAGTGATGCACCAAGACCACCAAATGTAGGATTCAGGTTGCGAATTTTGGCAGCCGAAGGTCGCACAATCTCTACTTTAGTATACGCTTTAGCAATAGCAGGTCTGGAGGGCAGAGGAGAACAATGAGAGAATAACAAACTAGTTTCTGCAGAGATAAGACTTAATGAAATACAATGTGTAACTAGATTATGATCATAGATAATTCATGCATACATTGTCTCGTTTTCTCTGAAAGCTGAACATTTTGACCCCAGGTTACATCTTACTATTGTTTCAACAGCATCCAAACAACTATATTTCATTGTGAAGCAGGTTCTGGCTACATGTTGAAATATAGTAACTGAAATGCTGTGACCATTAAATCAAAACTCAGTGTTGTCCCTGTTGGGATTGGTTCCAGGTTAACAACACAAATGGTAAGCCTGAAATATCCCTGTAAGCCCAGTGACCAGGAGAAAACAGCCCAATGCAACAATCTTGTAAAAACTCAACTTAACTAGATGGCAAGATATTAGAAAAATGCAATTAAATCACACAAATACAACATCAGAAGCTACAAGGTTGCATCAACATCTTTCTGACACAGTGTCAACAATCAAAAATTTTCAGAGGCAGTATTCATTAGGCTTTATAATAATTTATAATATACAGGGATTTCCATTTTTTGGTCACTCAGTGTATGTTATAAGTTGGATTGACAAATCATACCAAGCAGAGACATAATGCATTCATATTTTCCTGGTTTATCATAAAACATCTGTGTGCCTTACTTGGTCTCTCTGTTGATGGTGGGTATGACAGCAGCAGTGGTCGGGGCGGTGGCCTTCTTCTGGGCCTCCTCTCTCAGGTCCTGGCTGATGTCAGGGGAGGAGTAGGAGCGTTTCAGTTTGGACTGTTCCCGCTCTTGTTCACGGCTGGTGTCCGGCTCAGCGGGTTGTGCTGGTTTCTGTTTGACTGTTGGTGGTGTGGAGGGCGGGGTCTGGGGAACAGTGACCTCAGGAGGGTACAGGTGGACACGGTTGGTTGGGGAATGATAGTAGCGGTAGGTCCCAGTAACTGTGTCAAGGAACTAGCAAAAAAAAATGGGGGGTGGGGGGTAAACATGAAATGATTTAGAACATCAGGCGTGAGAAAATAATTATTTCTCAATTACAATATAGGCCTTTTTAACTTTTATATTAAAAAAGTCCAAATGACTGAACATATTTCAGTTTTAAACATCTGGTACCTTCATCCAACCATCTGGAAGGCCCGGCACACTCCTACCCATCTCCTCACTCCTTGCTCTCGTCAGGGGCTCCCTCTGTGAAATAAACACATACACAAACAAACACACATTCAGTTCACTTAAAAGTTCTTTACAAAAATAATTCTGACAGAGTTTCATGGTAACAGGTGCTTCTGAAGCCCAGTGTCTCAAACATGTCTGGCATTGTTCAACCATAAAACTGTTTTATTCATTTACCAAAAAGTCTTGTTTCTGTGATGAAGAAATAATAACTGGTAAAGACAACTGGAAACATTTAAAAAAAAAAAAAAAATTTGAGAATGTCTCCAACACTAAATCGTCACCAGTATTTAGATTGCATATGTGGTTGTTGCATTTATCTATCAAGTTGTTTATTATTTGGGTCTGTCATATACTCCACTCTGACTGACAGTGACACAGGTTAAACACATGATGGCAGTCTATCTTAATGATGTGAACTGGCTTTGGTCAATGGGCATCTAGAATACATTAGTAATGAATATTGAGTTAAATGAATATGAATCAATATCAACGAAAGGACTCCCAGAAGAGAGAGAACGAGAGCTGGACAATAAGAGTTAGTGGGTGAGATGTGAGAGAGCAAGCCCGCAGAGAGAACTGAAAGGGAAACTTAATTGCTACTTCTATAATGTAATTCAGGGTAATTATACGGTTTAGTAGAAGTGTGTGGAACCACATTTTGTGTGTTGTGTCAAATGTGGATAAAATATGCATTTTGTAGTCCCACAACTTACAGGTGTATAGAAGGGGTGTAAGAGTATTAGATGTTTTATCATTAAAAATAATAAACCTGCCTTTAGCATTCATTTTGTTTACGCACCTTCCCATAAACTATGGGGCGAAATGAAACACCAAACTGTAGGGGTAAAGAACACAGACAAGAGAACTCACCTTAATTTCACTAACAATATGATTTGGAATAGGGGAGTCCAGAGACATACTCTTCGAGGGTGTGTCGGGGTTCTGCTCTTTTCCCCTCCTGTCTCTGTCCTCCCACACCCTGTTCTCTTTGACTTCCTCTTCTTCTGCCTTCTGCCTTTCCAGTTTCCTTTTCTCCTGATTTTCATTCCCCTCCTCCTCTTTCTTCTCACTATCCTCCTTTTCTTTCAACTGCTTGTCCTTCTCCCGCCTCTCCTCCTCCAAACGACGCTCCTTGATGCGTTTCTCCTGCTCTTGCTTTGCCTTCTCCATCATTGCCACCGCCTCAGAGTGTATCTGACTTTGTTCTTCTTTAGACAGAGAAGTGTTGGAGATTAAGGGTGGTTTGACTGAGCGGTCAGGGACAAGTGGTCCATTCTGGGCAGAGTCCTTTGCTGACCCGTTCTGGCTGGGCTTAGGCTCGTCAAACACCCGGACAGAGGGTTTCTTGGTACGGTCAAACTGGGACAGGAGAACAAGGGTTACACAAAACGTGAAAACAAACAAACACTTGGGGTCGTAATGTTTGGTTTTCTTCAATACTGTCAAGGTAGATACAATACCTGTGGGAAGGCTTTGGCTGCTGCAGGTGACTGGCTGGATGTAGGCGCCGCAGGGCCCTTGTTACTATGGTCTAGCCCAGAATTTGGGAAGCCTCTGACGGGCGAACCAATAACGTCTGGCAACCTGTCGATAACCATGGAAGTTTTGGATGCGGGGGGTTCTGCTGGTGAAACCCCGTTCACCAGCACATGAGCGGAGGGTTCCTGAGGCTCGGGTGTAACCTCAGGCTCTGGTTGAGGTGGAGCTGGAGGCTTTGGTTCCTCTAGGGATGGGTAGCTAAAATTCACTGTTCAAAACATCAAAGAAAAAAATTAATTTAAGAGAGATTGATTTGCTTAGAAACATTAGACAAAAGAGATCAGTTACACTGTAATTAACACAAGCTTTTACACTGCTACTGAGAAAGAAGGGACGTTCTGAAACTGGTCATGATGTAAAATATAGTTAATGTAGGAACATTTATTTTAAGAGCCTTTCAGGTGAGCCTCTAAAATGTGCTTTGGAAACTATTGTGTAACAATTTCCTATAGTAAGAGACCAGTAAAAGCTGGTAACAGATTCCATTTGTTTGGTGTGCTTACGTTTCAGGAAGGGATAAAATTCAGAAAACACAAGCACAGTGTGGGAAGCAAGGAACAGATTTTGTTGTGAATAAAAAATCTGAAATCTAATGTATGACATTTTGATAAAATCTGGGATGGAATTGAGCACACTTTATTTTACGAATGTACTGATTTTCTTTGACAGTTTCTTAAAATGAAATAGCAGCTACATTAACACTAACCCTGGCAATAAATTAAAGGCTAGGAACTAAAAATACAAAGAGCCAAAGCTATAAAATGCATGCTGGTTATACTCACACTGAGGGAGGATGCTGGTGATATTTTGCCTCGGGGGCCGAACTTTAGCGTTGGTTGTGTACATAGGATAAAACAACAGCCAGTTCTCGTAGCCTCCCTCCAGCACCAGCGGCTCACTACGCAGGAAGGTGAAGCTGTCCCACTGTAGAGTGTGCAAACACATTATTGTACCTCACGGGAAAATTCTGGTGGTGTAATTCACACTATAGAGAGTCACACACAGGCAAGAGTGTGTGGGCGCGCGCACACACACAGTTACCTTAAACAGGGCATCTTTGAGGCTCCGCAATGTGGTGCCCAGTGTAAGATCTGTGACCGAACTGAACCAGTCCAGCAGGACTATATAATCCACTAATCCCCTTCGCTTCCAATGCTCTTTGGACACCTCTGGCAGTTTAGCCTCAATCTGATTCACAGTGATTCTGAAAAGGCATGATGATATTTCAGTTCAGGAGATCAGGTTTAACAGTTCAGACTTTTTTTCTGTCATTATTTGACAATTAATGACTGAAACAGGGTAAACAGGGAAAAAAGTTAATAGAAGAAATTAGATTATTTCATCCTATCACAACCAAAACCAGATAACACATTTAGTGTCAGATCAAAGAAACAACCAGGCTTTGTCCCCAAACCCTTTTCTCACCCTGGGCTAATGGCCTCTTCAGGCACGCAGATGCAGGTCTGGGCAGGGACCTGAATGTGAGACTCCTCAAAGTCTGTGTGGCTGCGGGCATCCATAACAATTATTGTAATGGTCTGGTCCTTCATCATGTGGAAAAGTTTCTCAGCTGTGATCCCACCAGCTGGTCCAGCAGCTAACAGATAAAGTCATCAAATCAACACAATAGACTGTGCTTCATGGGTACAGGACTAAATGTAATGGCAGGAAATTTCAGACTTCTTTTGTGTTACACTGCTTACCTTTTGATGTTGCAGTCTTCAGCTCATTCTGTTCTCCCTTTACCTGACATACAGACATGAAAGAAATCGGTGATGAAACAATCATCTTGTTAATACGTTAACAATTTTGATTTGAGGGACTGGATTGGGCTTGATTTCTTCTTACATAAAATACATCAGAAATGATAAAGATACCATTGCTTATAGCACTTTTCATATTTGCTCATTAAGATATTAGTGTTGTGTTATTACTGTTATGAAGTGAGAGTAGATTAAAATAAAACCCAACCACGTTCATTTATATCATAGTGTACATCATAATGTCTGAATGGGCAGAGAAAATGTTTGAAGGTTGGTGGTAGGTTATGAAGGTGTGTGGTAAATGCTTTACTAGACTCAATCAAAAACTGCAACTAAACATCCACTTGCAGAACAACACTTTTAGAAACACATAGACTGAAACAGTTCTCATTGAAATAAAGTGTCTGCCTCATGTTAACTTGCTTTAATATGAGGATACAATGACATTATATCCATTATTTGACATTGTTACCTTTTTGCTGTCCTTTTTTACTGATGCTTTTGGAGAGCCTCGACCAGCATCTTTCTCTGTTATTTCCTCCCTCATTTTCTTCTCCTCTTGTCTCTCCTTCTCCTCAAGTTTTTTTCGAACCTCTACTTCCTCATACCTGATTAAAATGTAAAGATTACATGATTACACGCTCAAGTTTTGGTGTCCTAGCTTGCAGCTTGAGCATTAAATAATAAGGTGCGTAAAATCTAAGACAAATAAGTCTCCAACCTGAGTTTAAGGCTTTCAGAGAGCTTCTCAGCTTCTTCAATGGCTTTCTTAAAGCTGTTTGGCCCAAGCATGGTCATGTAATAATCCTTTGTACAATGGAATAGAAAAGAGTTACTTAGAAATAATTTTCCTTTACTTAAGACATTTATTTACATAAGAAACACTACACCTTTAGATTAGCAAAGAAAATACACAGAATACAATTTTACAATTATTAACTATACCGGTTGCTGCTTGAAGTCTGGTCTCTTCTTGATGATGTCATATACTGTTAAATACTTCATGTACAGCACATAAGATTTCTCCTCATCTCTGTCAAGGCGACACTCCTCTGCCGCCTTGAAGATTTTGCAGGCACTCTGAACATAGCTGCAACACAGCAAATAAAAAAACACTTTTACAATGTCCTAGTTCAAGTCTGACTGAGGACATTTGTTGCATTTTCCCCCATCTCTAGACAGAGACAAATTCAAAGTTCCTCTGTGTAATGAGTGTGTTTTCCAGGACTTTTGATCCATTACATCATTACTGTAGGCTATGCCTTACTGGGTTGATACCAGTAAATATGAAACCTGACGTTACCTTCTGGTGCTTGTCTTGTCTGGCTTAATTTCAGCCTTTTTATTGAGGTCACCCAGAGATGTGGACAGATACAGCTCCTTGACCCCGGTGGACACTGCAGGCATCTTCGCGGGTTTTGTTCAGTCAAAGCTCACAGGCAGGCAACCGGTCTGTACTGCACACAAGCTCTGAACATCTCTGGAAGCATGTGATATATGACACCAAAATAAAGTCAACACACGCAGTTTCTAAAACGTCCATAAATTCATGTTTCAAATCGCATCTATTAAACATTTAAGTTACTGTTTGCTTCCAGTTTTATCAGTAACGTCTCAGTGAAATCACAATTAAACGAGCGTTGCCGTTAGCTGGCATCAAGCATTTAAAAATGGACGGAATAAGGATACATTACAATTAACACATGATGTCGTCGACTGTAAGTTACAACTCGCGTTAGCCAACATTAACTTAGTTAGCTTCTGCTTGTAGTCAGCTGGCGCAGGTAACTTAAGTCAACATGGACGACAACAACATGAAATAGTTTCCTAGCTAATGTTAGCCGCGACTATTTGTCTTGACTGGGTGACTACTGGCCAGCCTACGAACAACTACAAGCACAAACCAACTACTGCGTTAATATGAACACCGTTTACCAAATTAAATGTTAACTAACCGTGTTACCTTCCGTGTTAGCCAGCTAAGCTAGCTACGTCAGTTAGCAAGCTACGCTCTGAGCTAAGTTGAGCGTTAACGTTAGGTTAGCTAAGAAAGGTTGTCACGGCTATAATTACATTTAGCAGTAAACAGATGTCCTCTCGTAATAATACAGACACACACACAGTGGCCGATTGTTTAACGATGTAATGTTAATTAGAATATTACCTCCTTCTGATCGGTTGCTTACACTTTAGCTACTTTTTTTGACAGCTGATTCCTGTTCCTCCTTCTCCTCTTCTTCTTCTTTGAGGTTTTGCGGCAGCTGGTATCCTTAATGTTGCATTACTGCCACCTTCTGGAATTAATTTTCTGCTTCACTGACCACTTTATCTGTCCACCTGTCCCGTGCCATCTCAGTACTGCCCCATAACAGAGACAAAGAAATCTGCACAGTCCTTTTTATTCATGTATAATAGCCCAAATTGTTATAGCTCAGTGGACATGCCCTCACATCTCCAGTATGCTATCATCACACTTTGTGGAGTTTTTCAGATTCTTTTGCATTATTCACAAAAAACATTCCTGTGATGTGTATGCCTAGTGTTCAAATGGCTGTTCTACTGTGATACTGTATGTTGTCCAGCTGTTCCCTGTAAATATGTTCGAGTTTGCTTTGTTTTGCTGTTTGTCTCTACTTCCCGTGAATTTGGAGAAGATTAAGTAGAACATTATCACCCCAAAGGAATTTAAGGCGTTAAACTTTCTTTTTCTTCTCCTTCTTCCACAACCATATTTCTCCTACATAGCCTACAGATTGCCAATCTCAGCTGCTCTTAAGCAATACCAGATGCTGCTTCCTGACCTTCAGTCTGCTTGTGGAGTGGGCCAAAAGAAATGTGAAACACATTAGCCTACACAGATCAGCCCTGTAGTTGCATACAGTGGAGAACAGCAGTTCTAAAGGGATATGTAAGGCATGTCTTTATCAAAGCAAAGATATATAAACATTTTAAAAAGGCATAGTTGTATATAAACTAATAGTTGTGTCTGTGGAAGATCGTGGTCAGGACATAATTTTCTGTCCAATTACATTGCTGTCTTGTGCAACACAATTGCTTAAGTGACATTGAAATGAATACATGTATCATAAATGTTTCACAATCTGTTGTATGTTATTGTTTGATTGTGAGATCAAACTTTTCAAAACATCAAACATAAACCAATAAAGAGTTTATATAGGGTTCAAAGAGCATCCAGAAGAAGGAGTTTTACTTTGCATGAATTTGTATACTAATCACTTAAAAAACAAAATGTTAACAAAGTGCTGCCCAGGATTAAAAGAAAAAAAAATCCAAAAGCAGTTGCACAGGATTATCTGTCTTTTTCAGGAATGTCCTGTTAACACTCACACACATCCATAACAGGAAGCTGTTGTGTCAAAATCAATAGACAGAATAAATACTTAACATAATAAAATTTCCAATTTTAAAGAAATACACAATCATACACAAAACAACAAATTATAAAGAAATATAAATATAAAAGAAGGTAAGTGTAGTGCTGGTAACAAGGAAAGGGCAAGTGCTGCTACTCTTACATTTATACTGTCAGTCCAGATATCAACCTTCCAGTAATAAACTAAGAATGCTAAAGTGAATGAAAATAACAATATAAGTAAATTGAATCAATTATTGTTCCACCATAGTTTGCATTTTTGATTGAAATATGCTAAAGCTGCTGTCACCATGAGCCAGCTACCAAGTTTCTAAACCTAAACCAACGACTACATCCTGTTTCTCTTTTTTCACCATCATCATCAATTTTCTTGTCATTATCAGTGTCTCTTTTCTGCTCCTACTCATGTCCAACTACGTGATCAAATCCTCTGTCTATGCATTGTTTCTGACTTTTGGTTTAAATTATCAAACCCAATGTTGTTGTTTTTCTTGTGATAGGCTGATGTCATGCTGATATGTTCAGCTTATTTGAATAAAAGCAACAGAATAAGATCCATCAGGAAGCACTTTGACTTTGATGTCACAAGACAGTGCCAGAGTTTCAATTGCACAATTATGGTTAAACCTGCTTTCATCAGGTTCAGACTCACAGATGTAAAGGCACACAATGAGCACAATAGTCACAGTGTGCTCTGCGCCATATCGCATAACACTTCTTTCTCTGTGTTGTACCACACACACACTTACCATTACCTTAGTCATTGCCTGGTTCTGGGCTTCCTGTCTTCATTGGGATCAAAAGTCTATGAAGCAGTCATTGCCCAGATTCAAAGAACTTTGACCTACTGTAATTCAAAAAACTTTCAAATCATGTTTTGTAGAAAACAAATGTACTGTCCATGTTTTAAAAGATAATGAGTTACACAGAAAATGTGTGATTAACAAATTTAACAGATTGGACTTAATGACAGAAACACTGTGTAATAGATCTGATGACTTATATCTGCTGTATGTGAGCAATGTGTTACAAAGATGTCTTTTTGAAAATGCTGCTGTTTGAGTCCAGTACAATAAATGCACCTATGTGACTGAAAGGCTAAAAATCTACATTAAAAATGATGCTGAATTTCCCTGGTGAAAAAGCTGAAGCAAGCATGCACATGCCAAATTCTTAGAGGTGCTGGACAGAAAAACAAAAGTGTCTGATGAATCACCTGTATATGGTGTTAAAAAATAATGCAGTGTACATGCCCTGTTTCTACCTAATGAACTTCCTGAAAATCATCAGGTTTATTAAATCTGCAGGTTTAATATTGATGAACAGGAGTACAGGTTTCAAATGGGTAAGATAAACATCCTCTGGTGCTTTATTCATTTTATTGAATCAATTGAAAGAATTGATTGCCTCTATGACGACAAGTTACCCACCCCAAGGAAACCCTGCTCTCTCAGGTCACCAACTACAGGCGCCCTTAGCACATTATGAAGTCAGATACCTCTTAGGAAAAAGGGCGATCTCTGATAACAAGCTAGTTTCAATACTAGATACTGGTCCAACCGTCAGTATTAAATGTCTATCTCCAGATTCAAAAGTTTCCCAGTCCTAGTGTCTAGTTCCTAGTCCCTTCTTCCTCTCTCACTTTAGATTCCAGAGAGTAGGGCACTAAACACATAGCCTGGAATGTGCCCCTAAAGAGACCAGTTTGCTGATTGTCTGTAATGGGTTGTGTTAATGTAGGATGCATAAAGTTCAAATATTATAAAGTATCACAAGCAGGATATCAATGATTTGTGGAGTGATTTTTGAGACACTACAGCATTTAATAGTGTAGTTATTGAATATTAAAAATAGGCCTACCTAATATTAGGAATGCAAAAGTCTTTTTTCCCCCAAAGTAAGTGTTGCAGTATAACCAGCAGTATATCATTAATGTGTAAGGTAATTTTAGGGGCACTACATTGTATAAGTGTGAAGTCATTGAATATCTCTGCAGGATGTGTTTCAGCGCTTGCACTTTGTAGACGGTCCCTGCACACTTGTCTCACAGCTGGCTGCACGTAGAGACCAATGTTATTTGTGCCGCTCCTAGGAAGACTCATTTATGTGAAAATGTACTTGTAGCTTGTTGT
>JAPMOB010244143.1:0-21487 GCA_029875015.1 Lepomis gibbosus | reverse complement strand
TAATTTATCTGACTGAGATAAATGTGTGACTGTGAGCATGAGTGGTTGTTTGTCTATGTGTGGCCATGCGAATGGAATTTCCATTAGTATTTGAGTCTAGCACAATACATTTTTTAGAATTTCCTCAAATTATAAGTTGTGCACAGTTACATTTATTAAGTAAAGAATTAGTGGAATTGATGTGTTATATTTAAGTTAAGGTTTAATCAAAAATATTATTACCACTACTTAAAAAGTTTGAGATAATCAGTTTCCCCAGCAGTTGAGTATTTTGATCTTATTCGGGTTTGCAGTGTAGCGATGATACAGCAAGGATCATGGACTCAGGCCACCTGCTCCATCATGGCAAGCAGTCTTCCATCGCATCAGGTTCCTGATTCAAGCTGTTTTTCATGCTCGGGGGTAAATGTGAGACGCCTTTCTGCAGTGATTATTCAGGAACAGGATCTTTGAAACACCACCTCAGCAGCTGCCCAAAAGACCATGGAGACAGGCCCTATGGGTGGTACCATGACCAAGTGCTTACGGCAGTTGCTGAGAGTGTAGCCATGGCCATCAACACTAGTAAGTGCCACCCCAGCCATTACGTTCCTCAAAGCTGAGGAGAGGGGGCCAGAGGAAGCCAATGAGGGGAAGCGCATTGTGCAAAGCTTTTACTCAACTTGGTGTCACCAGGAATGCCCTTCAGATCTGCTACTGAAGATTCAGAGAAACTACCTAGTTACTAAAAGCGTAAGAAGAACTACACACAAACTTAGTCATTTATGAATCCAAACCAATTCCTGCTTTCTTAGCAGTTATATTTTACATTCAAACTGAAACCATCATTCATTCTTTTGAAAGCTCATAGATTTTGACAAGGGGTGGCAATGGTGCAGTGAATAAAACACATTCCTTTGGTGTGGGAGAACTGTGTTCGATTCCCTCTGTGACATCCACCTCTGTGTCCCTGAGCAAGACACCCCAAATTGCCCAAGTGCCAGGCGACTTCTGAAGGATATAACAATTGTAAGTTGCTTTGGATAGAAGCGTTCGCTAAATGACAAATTAAAATTTGATTTTGAGCTACGGTGAATACATATACTATGCATTGCACATGAAATTGTCAGCAGCAGACCCTCAGATCAGCTAAACAGCACTCAGCATAAGCTCGCTTGCGGAGAGAAAGCAGTGTTTATGTTTACCTGACATGTCGAAGCTCAACAGGCATTGCCACAGCAAACAATTCTTATATGTGCCAGGGTTCATTCCTGTGTTAACTCTACCTGTTGTCTCTCCATGTCTGTGGTGGACACAGTCATGACTATTGATCTGCTGTAAAGTCCATATAAATCCACACCCTACACTTAGAGGAAGACATAAATAGCTGTGTTTTGCTCACACTGGGAGTCTCCCATTTCCAGTCAATGAAAATAATCATCAGTAATGGGTCCAGACGGTCAGGAGGTCTGCTGTTTCCACATTCACTCTTGTCACCCTGAGAGGAAGTGTGCAAACACTTGATTAGCTTACTGTGAGTCCATGGCACATCCAGGACACAGGTGATTAGTATTGATTTGAAATGAAGACGCCATGTTCTCAACACAGTATGTGTTAGAAAACACGTACATAATCGTGTTTTGTAAACTGCCTCAAATAAACTAACCAACTTGTTAGATTCCCACAAAGCGTCATTATTATTATTATTATTATGATTATTATTATTATGATTATTATTATTATTATTATTATTATTATTATTATTATTATTATTATTATTATTATTATCCATCCATCCATCCATTGTCAACTGCTTATCCTGCATACAGGGTCGCGGGGGGCTGGAGCCTATCCCAGCTGACATTGGGCGAAAGGCAGAGTACACCGTGGACAGGTCGCCAGGGCCACACACAAGCACTCACACTCACATTCACACCTAAGGGCAATTTGGGAGACACCAATTAACCTAGCCTGCATGTCTTTGGATGGTGGGAGGAAGCCGGAGCACCCCGAGAGAACCCAGATGGACATGGGGAGAACATGCAATCTCCACACAGAAAGGCTGGGGCAACCAGGTTTCAACCCACAACCTTCTTGCTGTGAAGTGACAGTGCTACACCACGCCGTCCTTATTATTATTTTTATTATTATTATTATTATTAAGCAATCACAACCAGAATGTGCTCATAGCACACATTTGAAATCAGTTCATTATTTATTTTTGCGGCTTCCTTTTCAGGGTCCTTTTATTGTGCATGCTGGCTCAACGTCACAATGGCATGACATACTGGGTCATTTTAATATAACACAGTCATTAATATTTTAAAAAGGCCTATTGTTAGTTCATAGGGTTTGGTGACACCACATAATTGCCTGCATCGCTCTACCCAACCTCAACCAGACAAGAGGACTAATTAGAGTAATTGAAACATCTGTGTGTATGTGCACAGTGCCTTTAACCAAAGGTTAGGGAATTTATTTCACTTTAAACATTACTCAAGCACATTATACTTCACATATGCAGATTTTAGTAAAATATAACTGTTTATTTCTAAAGGACTGATCGCTGGGCTCACTTCTTACACCACTGTTTTACTGTATGGTAAGTTTAAGGCTGATTTGCATTGTGGACATGTTTGTATTACTTTTTGCTCTGTAAATGTCTTTCATTTGTGTATTTGTTTTGATTTATTTACAAGTTTATTTGACAGGGAAAATGTTTAATAAACATAAATTGCACTACTTTAAATCTAAAGCATTATACAGAGACATAGCTAAAAGCTTGAGATTTGGTAACAAAGTAAAATAATATTACAAATAAAAACAGAAACAACAAAAATAACGAAAAGAAAAGTCCCTGTTATGTAAATATATTGCAATCATATATGTTCGGGGTGGCTCAGGAGGTGGAGTGGTTGGCCCATCAGTCTGCATATCGAATTGTCCTTTGGCAAGATACTGAACCCTAAATTGTTTGTGAATGTGTGTGAATGTTAATTTCTGTTGTTCATACGGCTGTCTTGGCCAGGACACTCTTTTAAAGGGAGTTGTTACTGGTCAAAATAAAGGTTAAATAAAAATAAAGCCACCCCATACTGGGGAAATTATGATTTTTAAAAAATACAGTTTCCATTAGAGAAGCCAGCTTGGTTCTGGCAACCAACGGTGAGCAATCTCTGCCGTGTTTGGCATCTGGCACTGACGTGAATACAACCCGGGTAGTGAAGATAAGGGGCTGGTCATTTACCTTCCAAGTAGAGAGCAGCACAAAAGGCTTCAAGAAGATTCAGGCCTAAATATATGGAGCTATCACAGGTGAGAAATTAAACTATAGAGTCCAGTAAAAACCCAAAAGTCAAATTTACCTTCATTTTCCTAGTAAACAATTGCCATTAGGCTTTACATCATCACTGGGTTTGGATTGGAACTCGTGTTATTGACAGTTAATGTTATTTATCTTAATTTGGCTGGGGGAAATATTTTCATGTTGATTGACATGAATTTATGGCAGATTTGCACAAACCCACAGATGTTTCACTAATCACTCTAAAACCCTTGTCTCTCTGTTTCAGAGACAGCCCAGTATAATCCTGTCAGTCAGAACCAGCCATATTGGTTTTTACTTTGGCTATATGCAAAAGCTGTAATCGACGCAATCATATTGTGTTTGTATAATGGTCTGTGTCTTTCTGCTGATCGTTTTGTGTTTTGCTGTTGTTCTTCATGTGCATTGTCTTTTTCAGCTGCCTTGTGTTCAAGATTTAACTTCAAAGCAGGGATTGTGTGCACATTTGAATGATAATCCCAGAGACAAGAGCATAAGATTAGATACACTGGCTTTTGTGGCAATATGGAAGAGGCCTTGGACTGAACTGTTCAGCTTTCACTCACAATATGACCACAGCAGCATCTGCCAGCACCTTGTTTTCTAATGTTACCATCAACCCAGCTATGACTCGTCTGACCAGAGGTTCACCTCAACTTTACCATCCGTTCCTTCTATATTTAAACATAAAGCTCTCCGGAGTTGTGGTCGTGTCCTCAAGTCTGCAGATCTGAAGTTGTCGCATTTGAATGTATTGTGACAGGAGGACATAAGGATGGCGATGATGTTGAGGCACATTTCTGCTGCGGTAGGACATGGTGTCACCGAAATAAGGGGGAAAGTAAAAGAAGGTTGGAAGGCACAAGCGCTGAACAGAACATACACCTGAATTCAAAGCTTGTGTTTGCAGTTCAATGTCTAGAGAGAGGGAACAAAAAAAACCCTCCTCACATAACCCCCCCCACTTTTTTAAGTCTTTCAAATCAACGCTCATGGCACACAGCCTCTTTCTCAAATTATCAGTGTCGATATCGTCTTAATAGGTCTTAATGATGCGTTCTTCTTTCTGCTTGTGTTCAGTGAGTCATGAGAGCAACAGCTCACTAATCTGTTGATCAATTAAAGTGTACTTTCTTGTGAACAACTGGGAATTTAAATCACTCTCACTTATACATAAGCACATTACTTTGGACTTGGGGGGTCTCTTTAGGATACAAAGACTGAACTCCAGTCTCCACACTCATCGATTCACAGACTTTGAGGCAAATTCCCAGTGAGTCCGTTAGGGCTTCGGGCTGTCTCACTGTCAAATCATCAAGTGCATGAAAGCTCTCTTGCAGACTTTTTGAGCCCTTTATGCAAACTTTCCGTAGGTCCTCATCTCTGCGGACTTTGCCTGAGGGAATTATCATTGCATTGTGACATTAAACACATTAAAAAGGTAAACAATCGTGGAAGGAGAAACTACAACTGTGTCAATGTTTACAACTTCAATGAGAGGATGAAGCAGAGCTGAGAGCTGAATTGGACAATTGGACCTGCTCAATTTTAGTATTGTTGATTGGTCAATTCATGACACTATGACATGTATTACCATGATGGAGATGCATGTTAAAGGTCATGGTGTATTTTAGTGGTGATGACAGCTGATGTTAATCCGGCTGGCGTTGTCAACCATGCACATGCATTTAATATTGAGTAAAATGTCCTTTGTACGGGGCTTTTGTCTGTTGAAGCATTGTGACGCATATCAATCAAATGTTTTCCTCTAGCCAGTTCTCCTTGTGAACTTACTGGAAAGGACAAAAAAAATTGCCGGGAGTTCAAACATTGTTTCCTCGGAGTGCTTTCAATCTGCATAAATGTTGTATTTTCAATACAGACAATTTTCATTTTCAATTTCAGCCAAGAACCATCATCTTTGGTGATTCAAAGATGATGGTTCTTGGCTGAAAGAACACCTCAGAAAATATTATGTTATTTGAAAATATTTCCCATTTCCTGGACTGTATTAAAGTGATCAAACAAATGGAATGGGTGCTATCCATGTGGGCTTAACATTTCCTTATCTGTTATGTCTTTTATTCAGCCTGAGCCATACTTTCCCCCCCAAAAAACATCTTTCTCTGAGATGATTCAAACAGATCCAGTGTGACACTTTATACTGTAAGTTTTCAAATTTGTATCTACGTGTTTCAGATATGCTAAGTAGGTTTATAATTAATAAAGTCAGACAACTGACTCCGAGTGCCGGAAGTGTGGACTCGAGTAATATGACTTGCTCTTGAGTCAGATTCACATCATCAATTTGACGACTTATACTTGATTTGAGGGAATAAAAAAAAAAAAAGACCTGGTACTCAGTCATTATAAAACATATAACTAATCTCAGAAGCTTTTGGAATGACTTGATATATCAAATTCCCAAGCCTAGAGACTAAAAAATTATATTAGAAAATGTTGACAAGACAAAAACTAACTGCAACATGCAAAACATTTAGTTAAGAAATTACAAGTAACTGTAATTGTGTCACAGGTATAACAAAGAAACCTGATCAGCATTTCTTATGTCTGTAAATTTGCTTTACTAACTTTTTCAAGATTCAAAATGATATTAAATTTGGTGGAAATTTTTAGACTGATACACTGTTGTTGGTCTCAAGGTCGAGCTTGACCTGGGACTTGTTGGTCTTTACTTGCGACTTGTTGATCTTGACGTGGGACTTGAGTTGGGACGTGTTGATCTGGATGTGCAGTTTACATGGGACTTTTGGTTGTAACTTAGAACTTTGTTGGTCTTGACTTGGGACTTGATTTGAGGATGCCATAGCTAAGACTTGAGACTTACTTGTGAATGTTTCGCAAAACATTGACTCTATCCCACCTCTGCAGTATCAGAATTTCTAATGCCAGCCAACATTATAACCTCTGGTGTCTTCACTGGAGACCTCAACAAGCCAGAATACCCCTGACACTTACAGCTCGCTCCCTCAGTATGATTTAAACAGGAGTTTGCTTTGCAGTTTCTAAACTGGTCTTGAGAGTCCTGTAACCAAAGAAGGAAAATAAATGCTAGCTGAAAGCTTTGTCTTGTGCTATTTGATGTAAAAAAAAAAATTAAAAGATTCTTATTTAACCAGGTTGACTTGTGCATGTCTTTTTTTCCACAGTTTCCACAGTTTCAACTTGTTTGTTTTCTCCCCTGACAGTGCTATGATGACTCATTGTTTGAGCCGGGTAAGGGATGTTGGGGAGCTGTCATTTGCATGGTGTCATCTGTGGAATTAACAATGCTGAGAAGAGCTGACCTAAGATTAATTAGGATGTGTCTAAATCTTTCTGTGAGTGTGTGTGTGTGTGTGTGTTTAACTCTTCTCACAAATATTTATCAGCAAAGACATGTCAGGGAAGGTCGCACCTAATGTATTCCCGACAGCAGTATGTTGATGTGATCTTCTCTTCACTGACACAGCAGGAACAGACGGACTATGCCCATCACTCATTATGTCAATCAATCTTAATATACAGAATATCTAATTATATGCACTGCCATTAAGATTGAATGTTCCTTCAGAGCTTGGACAGCAAAGAGGGTCGCTCTCATATAGATATACAGTAGACAGGTTCATGTTGCGCTGTAAACTAGGTGGCACTGTTGCTCTTCTTTCACTCTCACTACTGTTTGAGAGAGAAAAAGTGTCAATGCATTGATAAGTACAATACTATGACTGATCAGTGACATCTTTGGGCATCAAAATCAATGATGCTTTCCAAGATATCTATATAAACCAAAAAAGAAACTACCATTTTTCAGGACACTGTATATCAATGATAATTCCGTAAAAAAACAAAAACCTTTTGAGATCTTTATTGTAAAGGGTGTAAACATGTTTTTCATCCTTGTTCAATCAACCATACAATCAATGAACATGCACTTGTGGAATAGTTGTTGAGACACTAACAGCGTACAGACTGTTGGCAATTAAGATCACGGTTATAAAAACTTAAAAAACACCTTTCTACTGACTCTGAAAAACACAAAAAGAAAGATGCCCAGGCATGCTGCAAGGAGACATGAGCACTGCCAGTGTTGAAAGGGCAATAAATTGCAATGTCTGTACTGCCTACAAAAGCACTATAGGGAGACAGGAAGGACAGCTGATTGTCCTCGCAGTGGCAGACCACATGTGACAACACCTGCACAGGACCACAGGGCCACACCAGATATTGATTGTTACTTTTGATTTTGATCTGTCCATTTCTGTTACTCTCTGTGAAACTTTGTTCAGTTTATGTCTCAGTTGTTGAATCTTTTAATGTTCATACAGTTTTTTTTAAGTTTGTTCAAAGTAAAAGCAGTTGTAATAGAAGACATTTCTTTTTTGCTGACTATATTTATATAGTACTAGTCAATCTAAAGCGCTGTGAGCTTGTGATATAAGAAATGAGTAACAAAAACTGATGTTACACAGCTCTGTATATAATAGTTGTGTTGCAATATTATACACTTGCTGCATGAAATTCCGTTCTGCTGCATTGCCTCCGGCTTTAGATTTACATTAACTTAGGTATGACAAATTTCAGAGATTCACAATCGCTCTTTTTGGAAAATGCTGCAGCACTAATACCTGCACTGGCTTTTACAATCAGATTACAGTTCATATAGTCATATTGTACTTTCCGATGCGGAAAGTGGGTCAGGATGTTATAGAATGAAAAAAAGCAGCGTGGGATCTGACTGCTCCTCCCTGAAGACAGAGGGTGGTGAAACTCAAAGTCTTCTCTGTAACATGGAAGCTTTTGCTTGGATAACAAGTGATGTGGATTTGAATTAGTAATAAGTGAGTGATAAGTGAGGCTAGCACATGAAATTATGGCATCTATCTAACAGTCAATATATCAGCAGCTCTGTGTTGCATTCTCCCAAATGGCCCAAAAGGCCCATTCTAAATAGTTTTCCTTGACTCCACTGAAGTTAGAAACCCTAGTTAAGCTGCTACAATAAGTGTTTTCATATCAACAACTGACCCATTACTATGTATAATGTCAAAGGGTTTGCTCCTAGATATGACCTCACAGAGAATTATCACTTGTTTCTGCAGCTGAAAGGAATCAGAAAAAATCATATCAGACATAAGATAGATTAAACTAAAATGGACATAAAGTAGCCTAGACAAGTAATCTGTGTCAATAAGCAGAACATTTTGCAGGCCACAGAGCACTAGGAGAATGTTAGCACTAGTGTTGCAAGAATGATGTATCATTAACAGGCTGTAGTTTAGCCTGTAAGATATTAAACATTGCCAAATTTAGCAGATTGCTATGCTTTTCCTGTGTGAAATTTGTAAACAAGCCTCATTATGACCACCATATGGTTTCTTCACCGTTTTGCACATCTGCCACTTCAGTAGGCTACGTCTGGGGGAATTCACTCTCTGAATACTGCCTGAACCAGGGAAGGACTGGGAGCAATAAATGACCCTGGACTGATGCAGGCCAGCCCACCAGAACAATTCACCATATACACCATTGCCGCCCTGCTAATGCACGCGCATACAAACAGGACCAGCCTCTAATAAACCACCTAGCAGCATCACAGCCATTGATCACTATGGCAGTACTGCTTTAAAAAGGCTGCAGAACACACACTGAAATAGTCATGATTGAACTACCTCACATCACATGAAGCCTTGAGACAAAAAGGCTAAAATATCCACAATCCTCTTTGAGACAGAGAACTGTCTGCTGCTGCTCGGGGTCAGCTAGTTGGCTTTAAGTCATGTACACATAATAAAAAAACGGTTGAACACGTCTTATACATAGAATGCAACCTAAGAGAGCAGGACCTATCATCAACCTGGATACAAATAAAATAAATAATAAATTAAAAATAAATATAAATCAACTAATAAAAGCAAAATTTTTGAGAAACTACAAAAACACAGCAGCAGTGCCACTATTTCATATCAAGTGAATGAATGGCTGCACAATAAATAATATTGCGTAGCTTTACTCGCTGTTTACGCCAGACTGCTCAATGTATTGTCTAGTAAAGGCTAGTTCACACTACACGATTTTTAGCCCAATTTTCCGCTCGGCGACCATCAGGCTGTGATCGGGAGTAAATCAGCGGTCGCCAGTTGTCAAGTGTGAACTGCTCAACAATGCATCAAAACGGCCCCCCCACACATTTCTGACACATTGCCGACGTCTGCCAGATATCTAGAATGCCAAATTTCTGACGGAGTCGGCCGACTCAACATCCACATCCAGCCAATGAGAGCAGACAGCTGGCAAAGCAGGCTGCTATTTTTCACTGCAAAACACTTTTTACTCACCTCCAGCTCTCTCTGTAGTTCAGACAATTCCTGCTACCCGCATGTGCTAATCCATTCTTTCACTCATATTCTTAGTCTTTGTAATTGATGTTTTTTTAATGACAAACAACAGCTCTTTTGTCTGTAGGTTTGCTCATTTCATGTGTGTTTTCTAGACCAAACGTGGTTTGGAGACCAGCGTCGGGTGACACAGCCGCTGTCAAATCGTGTAGTGTGTGACCCCCTGTCACCGATCAGTCACGTAGTGTGAACGCCACAATGACTTCAAGACTCCCGCTACACGACGGCAAGTTGTGTAGTGTAATCGGCTGAACACTAAAAGTCATGTAGTCTGCACAAGCCTTAAGAAGTGAAGTGGTAGGAATCTTGTTGATGGGCATAATATCAAGTAAATCACTAAAGACACATTCTCTAGTACTACTGCTACGTAACAAGTCGGTTACTTTTTTGCATTTACTTGCATTTCAGCAAAGACTTTTGACTCTTTTGTCTCTGAACTTTTTCAGCCCAACCCTTAATGTTTTTAAACTCAGCTTTTCGATTTTCTGTTTTGCTCAACCTTCTGCCAACGTTTTTATTATTAGTAAAAAAGTATAGGCTAAGGAAGGCGGCCCACCGGAAATTGTCCCTGTACTCCAGATGGCCAGATCGCCACTGGCCAGAACCCACTCCTATCTGGACGTAAATACATAAACTGTACCTGGGACAGGCCATCTTTGGTCGCAATAAGTATTCTACAAGCACAAGAAAACAGGAGGTTTGACATTATGCCACATCCCTGAGGGGAGATTACTGTAAAGCAATTCATAGCACTACTCAGCAAAATATGAATTACTTGTCAAAGCTTGTCATGCGGAGCACTGGCGGTATAACAGGGTGCTGGAATTGAGCCCTGGTGATACTCAATTATAGCAAGACAAAGGCATGCATTGCGGTGACATATTGTAGGGAGGAGAAGTGCAGTAGACCAAAGCTTTAGCGACATGAGGGACACAGCAGTGCGTAAAATTGTGATTCTGTTTTTTGTGTGTTGGTAAGCCTTTCAAATGGAATTCACATCAGGGTAGGTCTTTTCTGGTTTGCTCTTTTGCTTAGAGAAAAAAAACCTACTCATGACCGTTAATAGAAAGACGTCAGGCCTGCGGTAGCAGCAAATGATTCAGCGGTGTATCAGCACGTCCCTGTGGTCAGTTCCCCAACTTTCACCACCATTTAAATTGAAAGTGCCTATGAAAATGAGGCCGGAGCAAAACCGGCTTGCACATTAATGCTCTTGTATTACCACACTGAAATGAAGGAGCCCAACTTGGCTGCAGGAATTAAAAGAGATGACAGAAATGTTTTCTTAGTATGATCAAAGACAACAAGCTTAATCTGCTCCTGGCTGCCTTATGACTCACTTTGCTAAAACTAAATTGTGTCACTTCAGCTTGCAAACTTTTCTCATTTTAATGGACATACAGCAAAAGCGAATTAGTGCACTATAGTATTATCATGCATGCCTTTTCATAATCATGATTCTGTGGCCCTGAACAGGATAAACATTGAGTCATGGAGTGTAACACCTTTATAAGCTACAAAACCCCCCAAAACACTTCGCTCCACCTAGCCTTTTTTTTCTCGGATGACTCTCAAACAAATGCAATCACTTACTTTATTGGATTTTCTAAAGTAAGTGAATTTGTTTTTCCTGTTCTTTTCTTAGACTTTGTAAACAAGTCAAACTGAGTTATAACGGTCAGTGACACAGACATGCAGTTGTGTGTGGGCGACTTTAAAAACCATGCGTGATCCTGCAGACAGAGCAATCACTTTTATTGATGTAACCCACAGCTGTGCAGCAGAGTTTAGGGTAACTGTGCTTTGTGACATTGCTTCAACTTCAGTAAGTGGGAACAAAGAATACAGGGCAGAAATACAACTGAGGATATAACAAGTGTGTATTTATAGCATAAAATAGGCCATTTCCTTCGTTGGGAAAAATGTTGCCATTGCTTCCTACTGAGTTATTAAACAACGTACATATTTAAGCCAAACGGATGTTCATGCTTAAAAGTTCCTGAATGAAAAAATAAAGAACTGTGAAGAAAAATGTTTTTCTTGGTTTCAGAAAAAGAGCAAAGGAGCAGCAAATATTTGCAACCCCTGAGACTGAGCACACTCATGTCATATGATAGCAAGCATTTGTTCCCCACCAATGTTCTATTCCTGTGTATTGATTAAAGAAACTACACTCTGCTGTTGCTACTAATCTAGCAAGCCCATTCCTCTCTGCGTACTGTTAAATATAAATGTGATGTTTTGGGTGTTTTGGGACATTTTAACAACAAATCTAAGATTTGAGTGTTGCATCCTCTTTCTGTTTGAGGTAATATACCAAAATAATTCCTAGACATGAAATTTGTTATGTCTATAAATGTTTGCTGATGACTGGAAGTGTTTCTCAAAACAGGTTGTGATGTGCAAACATCCAGAGACAAATGTTTGCATGTAACCAAGGAAATAACTAACAACAACAACAAAAACAACAACAACAACAACAACAATAATAATAATAATAATAATAATAATAATAATAATTTATATTTGTATGAATGTTCTGTGTGTGTTAAAGGGGCTTAAACTTTAATTTCATTGTGCAGCCCTGCATCATAGAAAGACTATTACATTTACCTAGAACCTTGATATTGTATAAACACTTACTGGGGTTTTCAGGAACTAATAATATACAATGTATATTTTACTTCTGTACGCAATTTATATTTTACTTATAGTAAGATTTTGAATGTAGGACAAGGGCCATTCATTTATAAATACCATTTCAACAGACAAAATTATGTCTTTTAGAAAGAAAAACACATTCGGGACAACAGAAGAACTATTGAGGTTCACAAACTATCAGAACTACTGGAAAACAGGGTTTTCCGCACACACTGATAAAGTGCAAGTGACCACAGAGACTGGGCCACACTGAGGACAGTGGCTATTGTGCAGCATCTTAAAGTGGCTTTACTGTTTGCTCAGCTGTGTTTGCTCAATGGTGGATGTCTATAAATAATGGTTATATGTGTTGCCATTATGGCATCTAGTCCACTCAGTGGCCTTAGGCAACTTTTGTCCTATGTTTCCTCCAAGGTGGCACACTGACCTTTCATAAGTGCTAATTTCATACCCATGTGAGTTAACCAGGAAAGTAAGCAAAGGTCAAGACTGTATACTGACAAAAAACATGCTTTTACATAATTAAAAACTACGCACACAGAGGCTGAAAGTGTAACAGTGTTTTCAGTGTACTGGTAATTTGCTAAATGTGTTTATAATGAAATAAAAATATATACTAAGTACCGCAAACTACAAATCTGTGTAGGCTCCTCCAGTAGTTGTACTACTTCCCCCTCTGCACTGGAGCAATCAGCTTCAGACTGAATGATGCAAAGTGAGAAGGTATTTCAGCATGACTGCCATAATGAAACATAATTTCCAGCAGGTGTAGATCCACTTACACTCTGTTGCATCATTCCTTGAGGTAAACAGCCCGTAGTGGGCTTGATTAAATCTCACTGCATCTGTGCAGCTAATGGGCATGAGAGTGTGTTCAGCAAAGTATCCTCGGTCAGGCATCTGACCACATGCACTTTGCCAGATAACTCAGAAGTAAAGATGTGCAGCGAAAAAAATTAAGACGCTGGGGAGTTGAATGGCTTGTCAAACATAAACTGCAAGTAAATGATAGCCTATAGGTCAATACATGATAAAGATTTAGTGAGTATAAGTATAATGTATTTTTACACATTTACTCATGCAGTTTGTTAATAATGATTGAATGATGAGTTAAATAAATGTTTTATTACATAATGTTCAATATACTTTTTTTGTTCAAACAACAGCTCAAAATCCCAAAATGTTTAGTTTCAAAATTATTTAAAACAAGGAAAAGCAGCAGATCCTCACATTTAAGGGGCTGAGAGCAGTGCATTTTTTTGCATCTTTGCATGAAATTTTTTTAAAACTATTAGCTATCAAACTTATTACCAATTAATATTCTGTCCATCAACAAGTCAATTAATCAACTAATCACTTCAGCTGTACTGCATGAAACTTATGCATGCCACAACTATATAAACGTATTCTCCTTTATGTGGTGTCATGCTTTCACTCCATAATGAACCATAGCCATTGCAGTGGCTAAAATCAGTGTAAACACACAGCTCAAGTATTTTCACATTTCTCCCAGACGGTGTTCATTCAGCACACCGATAACACATTTGCTGTGAGCAAGTCTAGATAGAGAGGAAAGGGATGCATGCTTGAAAGAGAATGACAGAAAGGATGAAAGGCAAGGCCCTGGAGTCGGGTGACGTTACATCAAGGGTCAGATAAGAAGACAGTAATGTAATTTGCAATCAGAAGCACTCTGAATGACATTCATTGGTAAAAAGGTATCTGTTAGAAAGAACTAAACAGCCCGTGTACATCAGAGTAAAAATGAAAACAAAGACTCTCAAGCTCAGCTCCCACTGGTGAACATTGTTAAATGTGAATCAATATTTCAATTCACTTGTAAATGGTGTTTCGGTGCCAAGGGACTCAGTGTTAGTGTCTCCCCAGGAATCAAAACACAATTTGAACAAGTGAAAGAAAGACACAAAGCTCGGAAGTTCGGCATTTTTGAAAATGGGGAATTTTGCTTCCTTTCAATCGGATACAAGGGGATTTGTCAGGTTGCAGACACACAATACACTGACACACAGATGAGTGAATAATAACATGGATCAAGGGTGACAGCTAACTTTGGTTTGAACATTTGTCTTGTTCATTAGTAGTGGCAGGGGATTTGAAGGAATTGGGCTACATGGAATAGTCATGAAGCTAAAATCTGAGAGTTTCAATAGATGGATTTGAGAAAGGAAGGTCTCTACCCTGTTCCTCGTGCAACCTCTCTCTGTCTCTCTCAATGTCAATTTTCAATTTCACTTATGCTTTATTTGCTTAAACAGTGGGTGTCCATTCCTGCAAAAGCAATAAGGTGACAAATGGCTGGTGACAGATGATAGTCCATTCAATGAAAATGTCTCAGTAATAATGAAAAAGGAAACATGCACCAAATACACACTGTATGTGCATATATATGTAAACATCTGCTCATAAGATAGTGTACATAGACAAGGTTGAAAGGAGTTAACAAAGGGATGTATTGGTAGTTGGTGTTCTGTGTTTTGAGACAGCTTCTCCTTAAGCTTTCATATTCATTTGGAAAGTTAAGAAGTCTGGCTTTTATGATCTTGCAGAACATTCTGCCTGATGTGCTTATTACACAGACTCCTCCATAATTTCCCAGTGGTCACCAGCCTTCCAGATCTCAGGAAAGTCAGGAAATCCTACACTAATCACCATACTGCTCAAAAGTTATGATGAAGCCATGTGGTGTGATCTCTGTCCTTGTGTGGTCAAACCATAGGGTTCAAACCTGCATGAAATCTTCCATTTTCAGAGCCTTTCATATTTGTACGGAAGTGTAATACATTCCCTTGAGAAGAAAAAGTCTGCTCTGATTATCTGACTTAGTGAGATAATTATCTCAGTAATATGAGATAAGTTTTCATGGTGACAAAAATATTTTGCTGTTTTTCTGCTCAATTTTATGGAAGCAAACATGTCCTGTCTGTTGAGTTTAATCCAGTTTTCTCTTGGTTTGGGTTTGAGACACTGGGAGATACTCATGTCTTTAAGTAGAGAGGGCATTGTCATTAGTTTATTGACTCCATACTTGAAATTATATAGGCCTAGCACTGCTGTTGTTGGAGGGTCGGGCTGATTAGCACCAGCAACAGTGGCCTACTCCACATGCAGGGGAGAGCTTGTCACAGGATTTTGAGGTATCCCATTAAATCAGAAAAACAGTGCAGGCTTTTCTCTCAAGGGAAAGCATAAGGCTTTCCTATATTTACAAATAATCATATGTATGAATAGAGTAAAATATATACTTGAACTAATAAACAACTAACTAGCTGGGTTCGCTTGTGAGCTTGACTTTATTTTGCCGCTAGCTGGTTACTGTATCTCTTCTGTGTTGTGACTCTACACGTTATAGAAAAACACAAAAAGGAAAAGTGCATAGACTTTTTTGGTTTGTTGAAGCCAAATGATCTAGCTGGGAGAGGGAGACTGAGGCCACAGGCACATGCCCTGGTAACAACTCCACTGTCATGAAAGTCTGAAATAAAAGTATCAGTGGGAATAAAATCGTTGTGAAATAAATGCAGATTTTTAAAATTAACTGAAAGCATGATGATGAAATAACATTCCACAAGTTTTTTGTCTGTCTTTAAAGAAAGTATTTTAAAATATATTTTACTTGTATTTATATGATTATTTATTTCATGATGTCTTATTTGTTTTATATTAAGCACATTGGGGCTCCATAGCTGTTTGTCTTCAATTTTAGCCTCTCTCACTGCCCCACCTTGTCAAATATCACAGTTTTATTCTCCTTCACAACTCATTAAAACCCATTTAGTGATGAATGAAAGGATTTAGGTCCCTTCTGAACAACACGGCCATCTATTCAGGATCCTCATATAATAACACTTTACAAGCCAGAGAACTTCGAGCATGGCTGAAGGGTTGGCAGAGTTCTTTTAACTGCGGTTCAAAGCAATGTTAAGTGTGGGAATGAAAATCCTTTCTCCTGAGACTAATAGTAGGAAGCACAATAGCGTCCTTTTGATCTTTCCTCCGGCATGTTTTCCCCTGCTCTTCTCCTCCTCCGTCATCTGACTCATCCACTGCTCCATTCTCTGGGGAAATTATGCTAATCAGGGCGAGCCAGATATTGTTAAGCATCAGCAATATCCAGTGAGAGGTGCAGTCCAGAGATAGATGAGCAATTCTCATTTTCAGCTAATTATGGTCTTGTCTTGCCAAATGGCAGCTTATATTACTGACAGGGGGATCTCTTTTATCCTGATCCATCACAGAAATTAGTTATCGAAACATTATTTTCCTAACTTTATGTGCAGGGTAGCCAATGCATTTCTGCAGCAAGATCTATGTTTTTCTGCCATTTCTTTTCCTGATATGCACAAAAATACAAGTGTGTACCTAAAATGGTACAAATGCTTGTCCCTGGGGAGATTTAAGAGACAATTGTGTACCCTTTATTGCTAGTCCATTTTTGCGTATTTGTGTACCCTGCAAGGCATAAATGTACCTTTAAACCATATAGTACAATAGTGCACCCATTTAAATGGTACTAATTTAAAAAAAAACCTTTTAAGAGTACAGCCCCGGCTACAAGCTATTCTGGACTTTAAGGGGGAAAAAGATGACAATTCAAGATTGTCAAAAGAGCAAGGAAATAAAAGTTTCCCACACAACACCCAAAAAGTCTCAATGTTCAGAATGTAGCCTACTTAATTTTCAAGAATAAGGAGGTGGCTTCAGACTTAAAAACAAAAACATCCCCAAGGGCGTATTTGACACCATTAACAGATACAGATGTCACCACGCTGAAGCACTTTATCCTGAAACTGCAAGTTTAAAACTTTGGTTTAATTTTAGAGCATTATGTAAATCACCTGGCAGAGATGAAAATGTCACATTATTGCTTTTGCTGAGCGGATTTTCAAAGTTATCTAAGGGTGCTTTCACACCTGGATCGATTCGAGACGGAAATATGTGAACACGACAATCGCACTCTGATCCGGAACAAAACAACCGACCCGAGATCGCCTAGAAGAGGTGGTCACGGCTCGATTCAATACGAACCCTGGAGCCGCTCGTTGGCAGTGAGAACACAGCCGACCCATTAACAAATTAATGTGTTGCCTGGCAACCGACGCCAAAAGATTGCTTGTCAACATGGAGCTTCAGCAGCGTATTTTGCTAATTTTTTGAGGCATGCTGTTGTGATTAATGTATGAATGTGCTGTAAATTAACAAAAAAACAACAGTTCCAACGTGAGTCCAGACTTTGACAAAACACTGTCCTGATAGCCATAATCAGAAGACGTGCAGCTGCACGATTGTTCTCGATGCTGACCACATATTTCCAAGGCAACTCTTCCTCAGACAGCCTAGGTAATAACGTTTGTTAGATCTCAATTAAGTGCTCTGATTAATGATGTTAATGATGTGTTTATATGTCATAACATTTTTAGGCATCCAGTTTTTTCAAGCTTAGTTGATAGCTTTGTTCTTTTTTTGTGCTATGAAGAGATAAATCATTGGACAAACCTGGAATACGGCTCTCTTTCCCACCTGTTTGGTGTGGGCCTGTCCACCTGTTGTCTTATAACACAGGAAGTTACCACAGGCATAAACACTGTTTTGAAGCCACAGTATATTGGAACACCCTCTGCAGCTGAATTACAATTAATTAGCCAAGGTTTTCGGGACAAGTGGAGATTTTCCCAAGTAGCCGGTGCTATTGATGGAACGCATATTAATGTTAGAGCTCCCCATGATGCACCAGCAGATTATTACAATAGAAAGGGGCGTTATTTTATTATATTGCAAGGCGTTGTGGACAACAAATTAAGATTTTGGGACATAAATGTTGGGCGGCCTGGTAGGATCCATGAAGCTCGGGTGTTTGCGCTTTTAGGGGTGTATGAGCGAGGTGTCAGAGGTGCACTGTTACCAGGAATAGAGTAAAGATTCCAAGGGGTTCATGTGCCACTTGCCATTTTAGGTGATTCAGCCTACCCCCTGTTGCCATGGCTTATGACCTTATCGTGAGGTCAGATGAGTAACTGAAGAGCAGATAAGTTTCAACCTTCGCCATAGCTAGGCACGCATGACTGTAGAGTGTGCCTTTGGACGCCTAAAAGGCAGATGGAGATGTCTCCTGAAGGTCTGTGATGCCCATATTACTCTGGCCAGCCAAATTGTGTGTTGAATATTGCACAAGTTCATAATGAACAATACAGAGACAATGTGCTGAGGAGAGAGGAGGATGTGGAAAATAGAGAAGCAGATGTGATGCAAGAGCAACAGCAGGACAACGCAAGGGCTAATGACATTACAGATGCACTTTGCAGATATTTTTCCAGTCTCTAATCGCAACACACCTGCTATGACGCATTTAGTGGATAAAACATTCAGGGAAGCCTCTACCTGACCTCCTCACTACATTGGGCCCACTGACATTTATGTTGTCATAGTCAAGTCATTCTTTTTGATGCCATGATGTGAATATTACAATGTTTTTCCTGTACAAATGTGTTATGTTTTGTCATTTCAGGGTTATACAAAAGTTTAACAAAAAGTTAAAGGAGGCTAGATTGTAACAGTAAATACAATTCAATATTAGCATGGACAACAAAGTCATAATATGTAACATTTTTCCTTTCCTTCAAGTATAGAAAATCCTAAAGATGTATAAATTACAGTGAACAGTTTTCACAGATTATTCTGAAATGCAAAATTATTAAAACAAACAAAACTTGTCAAAATTCTCCTTAGAAAAAATAAGTTCTGTTTCATTAAAAAATATAAATTAAAGTTATTTGTTCTATTTACATATTGTTTGTATAAGATTTTCCCTCTTTATATACACAACACTTGTAGAACAGGCTTGAACAATGAAATTTTAACCAGAACTGTACTAGGATAGGTTTTCCACAAAACTCCATTCTACTAGTTAAAGGATTTGTAAGAGGTGTTGTCAAAATGTATTGTGTTGTGACCACTATGCAAAATAGTGGAGGTATGCACAGGCTGATCAGACCTGATCAACAGGCTGGATGACATGCTGTGGGTGGACTGTGGGCTGTGGAGCATGAGGTGGTGGAGGGTAAGGCGAGTGCTACTGTGAAGGCCACATCTGTGGTGCGTGAGAGGTGGTCCGGGGGGTGGTGGTCCAGGGTGTGTGGGTGTAGCATTGAATTGATATGTAGGGGGAATGATGCATGTTGAATTGTAGGGTAAATTTTGCTGTGGTTGTAATGTGCTCATTAGTGTTCCAAGCAGCTACATAAACATTTGCTGTTTGGCTTGTTGTTGTGCCTGTATGGCACTGAACCTTATATCCTCTGCCTCCTGCTGAGACCTCATCATGTTCTCAAAGAAAGCATTATCTTGGGCTTGAGGGGCTCTATCCACATCACGCATCTGCTCCAGGAATGTTCTTTGTTCTGTCTGGCACTGAAACTGTCACACTTTGGCGTGTGTGGAGTGCAGTGCAGAGCAGGTGAGGACCCAAACGCAGGACCCAAAAAGCCAGCAGGTACAGTTCAGAGATTTATTTAACAAAAAGGCAAAGGGCAAACAAAAAGCGAGCACACTTACAGGAGAGTGGCTGATGAACAAGGTCCAAAAAACAAAAGTAATCCAAGGCGAAAACAGAAACAGGCAAAAGTCCGAAAATCCAAAACCAAATCCAGAATCCAATATGACGAGACAGGGAAGACAAGAACACTGCTACACAGAGGGTAATCCACAAACAATGACCAGACAAAGACAAGACAGAAAAACCAGGAATATATACAGGGACTAACGAGCAGGGCGGGAGCAATACAGGTGACAGAAATCAGGGTAAACGAGACACAGGCAAGGAGAGAGAGAGAGAGCAGAGGAAAACAGAAGTGACTGACATGATAAGCAGAGGAAAAAAAAACACACACTCACACATGTAACAAATTACTAGAACACAGAGTACAGGAGACAAAACCCAACTAATTTACACAAGAAACTAAGACTAATGACATAAACTAAAACCCAAACCCCCCAACAGAACACAAAGACAGGATCATGACAGAAACAGTTCCTCAACCGGAGAAAATTTTGCTTTCCTCTTCCTGGATTAACTACCAGGAATGGGCGGTCGGGGTGTCACTCTCTGTCTTCTGCTTTCTTCTGCCTCTATGTCAGTGGAATCCAGTGTGTTGTCCAGCGATTCTTCATTCTCCACTCTCAAGTACTGTGCTGCAGCATCTTCTCCTGTCAATAAAAGCAAGTAACACAAGCAGTAATGACTGATCTGATTAATCATCAGAGACTAAACATGTTAATGGCAATATCAGTAGTGGTGGTAGTAGTAGACTAGTTATTAGTAGTTTTGGGCACTCATCTCCAGCGCTGACATCTGCGTCTCAGACCAAGTCCACATCAACTGAAGAGCAGGTGCTGGGCGAAGCAACTTCACAGTAGTCGACAATATCCACTGGTTCCACCACTGGATTCGTTCCAAGTATTTTGTCCAGCTCGTCGAACCAGGGGCATTTGTCTTTCTCATCACTTGTACCTCCACTTTTGGCAAGGTGGTCTCATACCTTTATACTGCTGTCTGAGTTTTTTTGCCTTTGCACGGCACTGCTCGACGGACCGTTCAAAACCACTCTCTTTCATTTTATAGCTGACCATCATGTAGACTTCAGTGTTCTTGTGTGTGGTGTCCAACATCCGGGAGATGTGTTGTTCCGACCAAATATCTATGAAGCATTTCACCTCATCGCAGCACCAAGTCAACCCGCGATTCATTTTGTGTTAGGCTACTGTTGACATGGAGATGTCCCACAATGGAATGCGCAACCTGCACGTATGAGGTAGTAACGTTATGGCGTAAGGAAAGTCCTGGAAGGGTATGCGATTTGGACCGCTTTACAACAGTGCAGTGTGAACACAAGTGACGTATTAAAATTGATTCGGAACAAAGTATCTGTTCCGGAACAAAACAAATCAATCCAGGTGTGAAAGCACCCTAAAAACCTCTCTGAAGAAAACTCCCTGCACTGCTTCATTTGATGATAGTTATTGAGAGTTGCAGTTTACATTTACATTTATTCATTTAGCTGACGCTTTTATCCAAAGCGACTTACAATTGCTATACATGTCAGAGGTCGCA
>JAPMOB010244141.1:0-13570 GCA_029875015.1 Lepomis gibbosus | reverse complement strand
TCCGGAACAGATCCGAAACAGAATACTTTGTTCCGAATCAATTAAATACGTCACTCGTGTTCACACCACACTGTTGTAAATTGTGAACACGAGTTAGAGCTGAAAAGTTTCCCAGGATTGTTGCAGTGACTACTGTCTACTAACTGTTACCTGAATGTTCATTCCACATTTTTATTTACTTCCCATAATAACTGCCAATGTTCAGGTAATTAGGCTGCATAGTGAAGGCTGTTTTAATTGCTCATGTGTTAACAGCGAATTTTATGCCTCTACAAATGTAAAGCTCATTGCAATCAATCATTTTTTTAATGTTTAATGAGGCACACTCATGAGATTGATATTGAGCTTTAACCTCTTGATTGATGAAGAGGTGGTTCATATATTTTAATGCGTTCGTTGTACATTTGGCCAACGTAATTAGTTATCATGCGTCAGTGGGAGGTCAAAGTTCTTGCAGCATTGAGACTGACCTCTCCCAGTGGCTGCAGACATTGGGATCCTCCAGGTTGAGGGAGGAAGTGATATAAGGCAGGAAACAGAAGGCCATAGCCGATAGGACTGTCCTATGAGAGAACAGTGACACGGCCATCTCAGTCAGAGCTGCACCTTCGGAGAGGAATGGATAAGGAAAGGAACCAGGTTAACCGTCTGCATTGGAAGGTTTCAGTTTCACTAGGCTAAATATTAATAATAATACAAAAACAATTCATAGAAAGTCATTTAGTATAGAATGTGTCAAAACACAAACATTAAATTGAGATCTCAAACCTGAAAAGAAATCAGTGTATCAATATATCAAATCTTGATTGGACATGTATCTCACACATACTAGAAAGACTTTAACACATTCTTCACAAGCTAGTGGGCTAGGGAAGGTTCAGGTTTTATGTGAATCAGACTGACATATGTGGAGATACACTTCCTGATTCGACCATAACTTACAGGAAGGTGTTTCTTTATAACTTCCAAAGGGTCATTTCCCAGACCAAGATGCTAAACTCAGGGAACAGGTGGATATAAGGCTTTTGAATGTGCGGCATAGTATGTTGGAGTTACTGAACTGTTAAAATATAACATTAAGACACAAAAGTAAAAATTATACACTATATAATAATATTTTTTCAAAACAGAGCCCGTAGTTTATCCTGACAAAGTTTCGGGAAGATTGTCCTAATGGTGTTTGACGAGTTCTCAAAAATCAGATTTTGAGAAAAGTGAGTTTAGAATTTTACATTTTTCGAGTAGATAAATCCAGTGATAAAAATTATGAACATATTTCTAAGCCAAGCTGTTTGAGATAAGTGCAAAACTTAAAAACTGACTAACCACCATGAGCTAAATGGGTCATTTTTTTGCAATAGAGTATTGGGTGGAATTTGCAACCAACCTGCAAATTTGGTGGGTTTTGGTATAGCAGTTTCTCCTGCATGAAAAGTTTTAGCATTGAAAAAATATATATAAAAAAATTATAAACAACCTTTCTTATGTTCACTGTGTGTGATTTGTAGGATTATGCACACTATGTATGCTGACTTTAGCTTATCTGCAGACTGAATTTGACACATAGGCTAAATGCTGAAAACCTTTAAAATCTTCTCCTTTTCTATACTTTTACGTTTGATACTTTAAATCTTTTCTTTTGCTTGCACAATCTGGTTAGAATGAAAATTCTAGAGGTCCTGCAGGGTTTGTAATTTGCAGAATTCTTTCACCACTAAACATGAGTCACATAGACTTTCAGAGGGAACCTTCAATTTCCAAAGTGATGCTTTTAGTCTAGCAAAATAAATGTTGGATTAAAGAAATCTGGTCATATCAACAGTTCTATATCTACTAACTGTTGTGTTATCACAAACATGAATGATACTGAAGTTATTACACAATTGTGATATTGTATTTTTTAGGTTTTTCAAAGAATCTCATAATCATATACAAGACACATGAAGCACATGCAGTTTGTCCAAGGAGCAAAACTTCTACAGTTGATAAGAAACCAGAATTTATTTACTTTAAGAATAATCACATACTATTTTTTTTCAAGATTATGCAACTATTACAAATTTAACATTTAAGTCAGTAAAATAAGATGATATCGATTATTACATATTTAGTGTTGATATTTGTCATCCAGGCTCTGACCTAGTCAGTCCTTGCAAAGAAACACCAAGATGAGCTCAGCACAGCAAGGAGTAGGGAGTAAGGATACTACATATACCCTCCCTTTAGAAGTCAAAAATGTTCATGCACCCCATCCAAAAGTGGATTTAATTTGTATCAATCATTAACAATACAGCCGACTGAAATATACAAGACTCAGGTTAGCAAAATAGACTTGCTAGTATCGGAGCACTTTTGTTTTATTTTGTCATCACATCAATTGTATTCATGCAAGTTTAGGTCAGCTCAGCATCCACGTCCTGAAGTGGCTCTATGCCTTCCCAGTTTGAGAACCACTGCCCTAGAGGAACATTGAGTCAGAGCCTGCAGCTGGATGCTGGACCACCAGCAGCAGCAGTCACAGCACAGCTTTCAAGTTAGCCGTGTGGTAGAAAAGAGTGAACTGAGCAAGGTTCTTTTGTGGCAAACAAAATCATTTTATCACAAAATGATAATGAAAGGATGAAGCGATACGGTAAGATCAGTCATCATTTATGGAGATACCTGCTCCTGTGTTATTATCTAGACAAACAGGGTTCCACTGTTAAACTGTGCATTTATCTGGATCCTTTAAAAACACATTTAGCCCATGTCTAGCACCACCCTGGCCCCTCAAGTTGAAATGGGTCAACACTATATGGCAAATCAGATCTCATCTTTTCAAGATCATTTCACATATCTAAGATCACTCTCACCTCAAATTACTGACAGTGATGTGATAAGTAACTAACTGATTGACTGACACCTCTGGGCTGATGTGTATTCAGGTAGCAGGAGGACACAGAAAACCCAGTCCTTGTGTGTGTCCTTTACCCCAGTGAAAAACAAAACATAAGCATCAGTATTCCTGTCACATTAGAGGACAGAGAACAGTCAAATAAACCCTGGAAGGAAGTAAACTAAACTAATGCAGTGATAACTGCCTCATACATATCAATGTGATTGTTTCATGAAGTTATTAAAAATATATTGGCATTTGCATATCACACAGTGTTGATTGATTGAAGTCAGCCATTGGTTTAGTGATAAATACATTACTGTGCAAAGGTTTTAGGCAGGTGTTAAAAAATGCAAAGTGAGTGAACAGAAGAAAAATCTAAAGCAAATCAATATTTGGTGTGACCACCTTTTGGCTTCAAACAGCATCAGTTCTTCTAGGTACACCTGCACATAGTTTTTGAAGAACCTGGGCAGGTAGGTTGGCCCAATCATCTTGGAGAAATCTTGAGACTTCACAAAATCTTGAGAATTTGTCATTGGGTCCCCAGTTAAGTACGTATGTCTGGTATTCTTCCTTAAAATGGTACAAAAACAGGTGGTGAAACAGCACACATGGCCACTTTATAACTCCAGCTGCTTGATTAATCTCTATGCCAGTGAGCGAGCTCAACTTCTAGAGGCCAACAAGGTTAGCCCTGTGTCTTCTGGCTAGCCTCCTTTTAAAAAAGTTGGTTGATAGAGGAAGCCTGCGAGATGTCTCCAGTGGCTGTATGTCTGTTGACAGTCTGTCTGTGCAGGCGGTTTATGGGCTAGCAGGGTCAGTCCTCTCTGGTTTCACTGAGCAAAGAGAGAGCACAGCTGCAGCCACCAACACTGAAACGCTCCCTATACAAGACAACTGCACTGCTGCACAAACAAGGACCATGTTGTGTGTGTGGAAAAGGGCTCCAGACACACAACCCCTAATGGAGCGGATTAGGCTGTGCTAAAAAACTTTGATACACTGTTCCAGGCAGCACAGTATTGATGCTTCTCTGTCCGTTCACAAAGGACTGGCGGGAACTGAGACCTGCTGTCTGAAGTCCCTCTAGAGCAAGACAAAAACTGCATCCAAAAGTAGCTAAAATAAGACCAACTGCATTTTTGCAGTATTTACTTCTAGCTCTGACCACAAAATTCCCACAGTCAGTAAATGTGTTACTAATTAGGTATATGTTTATTCCCTTGCAGGGCTCATATGGATAATGTTCAAAACCATGCACAGAGGAACATATATATACAATAATGTGTGGTGCAATGCTTGCATGACAGTGTGTTTTGTAAATATAATCAGAAAACTGAAATTATTATCTTATTTTCCAGTGTGCAAATAATTACAGCAGTTGAAAGTTAACAATATGAAAACATTTTACATGGATTATTTTAGGACATTCAAGACTCAGCCCACTTTGCATGTGTCTCAATTGCACATCATCACTATCTACCAAATGCAGTAGAGCTTAGTATGTTTGCACTGAAACTGCACTAAGTTTGTGTGGTGATGGTCAGTGGGCACTTTTGTCCCACAATGCACATGGAAAGACTTTATAGAGTGAATAGCTAGATTTCCACATCCATGAACATCTTAACACAAAGCCGTACACTACATACATTTTGCATATGTTTGTTATACTTTAAGAGATTCTTCAGGAAAGAAGTAGGTGGGAAGTAGCACTCTTCTTTCCCATCGAGGCTAATTAGTTGTGCCTGACAAAACAACAGCTGAAGCTGATGAAGTAGGCCTACAGCTGACTGTAATGGATTTGGGCAAGCCTGACAAAGTACAGATTAGACTGATTATAGCATAACTCTGAGCACATAAAATGATCATCATACTGAGGATAAAAAGAAACACTGGAATAGTGGTGGTATAAAATGACAAACAACGACCCTGACTGGAGCTGTTTTGCAGACCATCACATAGAAATACTCAACATGTGGGAAACACTTGTTTTAGTGAGCACACATGACAGCTATGATAGTCTCAACTGGACCAAGATTTAAATATCTTAGAATTGTTCACTTATTGCGTACTTACAATTGGCCCGGTTGTCTTGTACCGTGCCCGAGCGCTATTGTTCCCCCTCTCCCCTACCCCGGTGGCCTGCGCTCACATTGCGGCTAACGATACGAGCCGGAGCACGTTTACTTCATCACTCAGAAACATACATGGGAAAGGTATGTTTCCTAAATAGTCGCTAGTTTTAAGTCTTCTTCAACACAGCGACAAGCTGTTACCATGGTGACCTGATAATCAGGCTAGAGCCGACTCGTACCCACAGCACTGTGTAAATTTATCAAGCGAGGTTGAAAAAGCTTATTAGGAGTTGGCAGTTTACTTTTTCTGGTGAGTACATTCGTTTTAAGACTGTTGTTCACTAGACAAAATTATCATCCCTGTTACAATCACAGTTAACGTGAATTACAGATGCACCTAGCTAAGCAAGCTAGCTAGCGCCACACACTGCCGTTAGCTCTGCTGTCTTGTCCAAATATGGTCACTTCCTGGTTGCAAAAACTCAACATGGCAACAGCCTATTGGCCAAACTCGAGGTTTCAAAGCGGCAGTCCACAAACCAAAGGATGACGTCACGATGACTATGTCCATATACAGTCTAAGGTCCTGCCTGACCTAACCCTGGGCCCTCCTCTTCAAGTGGGCCGGGGTACTGCACGGAGCAATCACACTGGTCAAACGAACCAGACTTTGGGGGTTAAATGTGCTCGGGCCCGTTATGCATTGCCTAGTGTGAGTACAGCCTTAAAAAAAATCTGTCTCTTCTGGTTGACTGACAGAAACCTCAGAAAAACACAGCTGGTGTGTGTGCTGGCAATGCTGTGTTTTAGCTTTCATCTCACAGTCAGCTGCGTGTCTCTCACTCACTTTCACTCAGGAAAGCGCCACATTTGTGTCCTCTTACAGTGTGTTTCCATGCACACAACCACTCCAATTACTGCAAATAACAGTTAAGATTCAAGTTGACAGGATTTCAATAAGAACCTCTTTTAACTTATATTGACTGTACATCCATGCAAATTGTATCTCTACATCCCAACTTGATATCAGTTCCTACAAATTCAGTGCTTTCTTTTTATCTGTCACCTATCATGCCTTTTACTCCACCTGGAACTTCAACTTCATTCAGCACGTCACACTATACTGAGACTTTCAACATTTCCACCTTTTCATCCACTTTAACATATTTTCGTTCTTCCATTTTAAATTGTCACATTAGCTTCTTTCAGGAGTTAAAATCTGGTGCAACTTCAATTCTGAATTATTAACTTTAAGAGGATATTTATAAATCTATAAACCCTGTTACCTAAGTTTTACTACTACAGACTTGGTGAAGCACATTCTGACAGTGACCATGGACTGTTACATTACTTAAGGGTAACTTTGGTATTTTTCAACCTGGCCAAAAACAGTAATTAGCACCAGAAACTCCTGAGTTCTTCAAGGTGAAATTACTCTTTTTATCAATGGAGTCTGGTGGCTTTGACGACGGTGATATAACAACTGTTTCTGGTTAAACAAAAAAAGATCTTACTCTTTAAAAAGGTCCATCTCTGTAGGGATCCTTTCCGCAATGTTGTCAGACACAAATAACACATTATATTTGACGTACATTGACGGGGCACAATTCCTGCAAGGAGCGCACATGCTCAATAATGCACCAATTTTAAAAAGTGTCCCAATCAGTCACATAAACACAAAATTTGGTTTTAATTAGTTGTCTATATGGGCCAAACTACAGCTTGTAAAATATATTAAATTGAATTTCACTGGCAGGGTACATGCTGGGAGCACTGTTTCATTCCATAGTAACCCTGGCCATTCATCAGTGTGAAAGTGTGTGTGATTTTAGCAGGTGCACCAGCCCCTTAGTAGACCTAGTAGTCTCTCGGGTACTATTTGTTCAGTCTTTCTCCAGTGAGACCCTTGGCAGTCTTAACAGGAACAGGTGGTGCATTTGGAAAAGCTGTAGATACACTTGAATAAAGTGACAAACAAGGGATCCACACACGAAGTACAACTTTGCAATGTCAAAAAATCATGAAGATTGAAAACACACCAGCGAGAAAAAACAAATTCAACAGAAGCCCCAGCAGTGTAACAGTTGGCCCCAGAAAAGTACCCATCCTTGGTTTAATCATGTGAACATCTTAAAAAAGGAAAACACCGGGGTTTTCAGCTCAGCTGTTATACTCATAACTGTCACCATTCTTAATATTAAAAACTTTGCACTTGCCTCTACATTTAGGAACACAGCTAGCTGTATTCATCAAAGCTCCAGACACTGGTTTGGTTGTTTTCAAAAGCAATCTAGAAAATCTTCTTTCTCTGAGACCTTGCCAATCGTCTACAGCCCTGCATGTCATGTATTACATGTCAAGTACACAGAAGTGCTAAGTGGGAAGAGAGAATGTGGTGAATTTAGCCTGGAATAGCAAGCATTTTACCTCAGGTCTCTTGAAATCTAGGTCTCAGACTTAGTATTACCAGTCGGGTTTTGTTTAAAAGATGCGGTCCAGGTTCTGGTCTCAGTTTGAGGCCTGTGCGAACTTTCAGTTAAAATGAAAATGCTGCGAAAATAAAACAATCCCATGAGTCTTGGTGATGAAAATCCCATGTTTCAGCTTTTCTGGAGTCTTCATTCCACTGACACATTTCTGCATCACTATTATAATGTGATGTCATCAGACAGCTGTGATTCTGTAGAAAGCTGTAATAGCAACCTGCTGCATGTGTTGTGATATATTCTGATTTCAACTGATGATTTCTAGAACTACATGGAGATTAAGATTTTTTTCATGTTTTTCTCTTTGTTTTGTTCCAGCTCTGATTCCATTCCTCCTAAACTTCGGAAGTTTCTGCTGGCAAAGAAAGAACAAATTCTCATGCATTGATTTGGAAACACTGATTTTTCAGCCTAATTACCACCTACTGCCACAGTGTGCATCTTGGTCCAAGTGCTCTTCATCTCCCATCTTGACTACTGCACCTCACTTCTGGCTGGACTCCCTGCAGCCATGATCAAACCTTTGCAGCATATACAGAATGCTGACCCCCTTCTTCCATGATCTCCACTCTGGTGCAGCACACATCAAATTTAAGACAATGGTACTGGCCTACAAGGCCATCAATGGAACTACTCAAACTACAAAAAGGAGTTTGCTTGGCAATGTTGTTGACTAGCACCTTGCTCCAACCATAAAGCTGACAGACACTCTTATGCTATATGGCACCAAATTACTTCATTGATGAAAGGTGCGATAATACCAGGCTGTTGAGTCCCATCATATTGCCGCAGTGGAAATTGCTTCACTGTGACAGCCCTATTTACTACCCAAACTGACAGATCAAGGCAGCAGTAGACCAGATAGGTAAAATTACCAGAAAATGCCTGTGCAACAGTGCAAATATGCGGTCCATGCCACACGCCAACACCAAGTAAAAATTCTACACTCTTAACTCATACAACTCTGAGCAGATCAAACTGTCAGCTGGCCCAACTGTTGCTGCAAAGGTAGTGGAATGTAGGTAACAGCAGAGGTGGAAAGAGTACAAAATATTCTATTTAAGTAAAAGTACAATTACTTTGATGAACTCTTACTTAAGTACAAGAATAAAAATCTACTCAAGTAAAAGTAAAAAGTAGCTCATTTAAAATTTACTCAGAGTAAAAGTTACTTAGTTACTTTTTTAACCTCCTAAAATAACATTTTTATTTCTATTGATTTTAATATCTTATTTATATGCATTCTTATTTAATTAAATTTGCAGTCTTTTGCGATTTGATAAGAGAACATATGGCGTTTTCAGTTGTAGTTTGTTTGACAGATACTTTGCCAAATCAATGGCAAAAAACAATGTTAGAGACAGTTTATGATACAATGAGAAGTTTGAGAATGTTTTCGCTTCATTAGGAAACTGTGGATGAACAGATTAGACTCTGGCGAGCTGCACTGGACTGGGAAAACAGCAAACACTGGACAGTGTATAAAGTCATATCCCTTTTTACATAAAACAGACGGTCATTTTAATGGACTATCATAAGCGTTAGTATAATAAATAACTAGTTACCAGCAAGTAGCTAATGCCAACCAACATTGTCATACACCAATATCTTTTTTGCTATAATGAGCAAAGCATCTTGATTTTACAGCCCCTTCAAAGTCCGTTGTGGAAATTTACACATGACTTTCCATATTTGAACTTGGATGATTTTCACTGCACTAGCTTTCTCATGAAATGTCCTTTTTACAGCAAGCTAAACTATGAAAACATATTTTTACCAGTGGAAGTAGGCTATTCTTTAACTGACCTCTACATCAGGGGTCGTCAGCTACATTTGTTCTAAACAGACACTGTGGGGGCCGGACTTTCAATTGCCATATTACTGTTTAAGACATAATGATAAATCTACACAGGCCTACTGAACTCTAAAATGCTCTCAGAACACAGATAAAGAGTGAGAGTGATGGTTCAAATCTTAATTGTAAAGGAACTCTCATTGGCATGATTTATTTATTAATTTGACGCTATTAAGCAGCTGCACCGTTTCTGTGCATGAGACACCTGTAGTTACTGGTGGTAGCAGATGCATTTTAATACCACAGAGCACAGAAGTCTGGGGCAGCTAAACAGTTTATTGTCGGGCAGTTATTGGTACTTTACATAATTCTGTGAGCAGTCATGACCAATCACAGCCTGCATGGGGCGGGACATTTAAAAATCTTGACATGACAGTGTCATTTACACTGGGAACAGGTCAGAATCAGAATGTCTCCATCACTTTTTGAAAACTTTTGTTAAAAAGTTCTGAAAAACAGCAACAAGAAATGTTAAATACCAAATAAAACAATGCACAATTACAAATCATGCAATACAACTGAAATATAGAAGAAACAAATGTGCATTGTCAAAAAGCTGATTACTGAATAATATTCCGTTAAATTTATTTTTCTATTTTGAATTGTCATCTGTCACCTTAATTTTGTTTCCCTTCATATAAATAAAGCAATTTCTTCCATTAATTGGTGCAGAAAATGTGTCCAGAATGCAGGAAATAAATGTGCAAAGTCAAGTTCATCCTATAATATTTACTAGTTTCATCTTGTGGTTGAGGATAGTGCGGGGGTTTACAGTTATATTGTGACTTGTTTTATGGCAAAAAAAAAGAAATAAGCATTTTGCACCAGAAAGTAATTCTTGGTAACTGGATCACTATACTCCAGTTTGCCAGTGGTTGATGGAGTCCTTAGAGTCTCCAAGTGAAAAGAGTAGGCTACCAGTCTTCCTGTCTAAACGGATTAAGGTACGCACATTTGCCTTGGAAAACAGAAATAGTACATTATGCATCAAAAGTAGCCTAAATGTCCTGTAGAATTGGCTTTTTCACAATAGTACAGATGATCAATCTGTATACAAAATTACGCCTTTCCACTTGAAATTGGCAGCAGGCGAAAGCAAATCCTTCCCAACAGAAAGCAACGTAATTTTAGCAACGTTAGTAAAAATAAATCAACATTGACTTTTGGTGTCACATTGGACTTCATCACCGATGTTGTTTGTTTGTCAGACGCAGAAAAAACTGCGGGTTGGTAAACAAAATACGGTGTTCCACCTGCACGGCCATGTCAATTGCAGAAACGAATCAGAAGTCAAATGTTCCTATTTTAGTCAAAAAGTTCAGCGCAATGATAGGCTAAACATTAAACACAACAGACAAACGATCACTTGTCCAGCTGATCCCGGCTCGGCAGTAATAGTCATTAACTAACATTCCTTTTAGTAAACCTTACAGACACTATTAAAAAACGTCCCCAACTCGAACAATTATAGTGCTTTCAGTTCCCCTCCCAGGGTGCGCACACAAACAGCTGCAGTTCTGCGTGTAAATCCAGAAAATGAAATGACGTCTGAAGCACGGTGTGGGCTACTGGATCACAGTTATGAAACGCGTCTCCTCCATGATTTAGCATACATTTGAAAAAGATATTACACTGTCAAATATTTTGAAGGCGAACACTAATAAGAGTAAATCGTACTTTCTTATTCCTAAACCTCCTGCTTCACACACACTTGTACTGTTCCCTTCCACTTGGGCTTACAGAATCTGTTTCATATAGATACAGACACAACAGGCAGCAGCAAGCAAAAGGTTCAAAAGGAACACTACTCACTGCTGGAGAGAAACGTTTACCTTCAGCTGTTTATGAGAGAAGAACGATCCTGCCTTGGCTCATGAGTCGGTCCCTTGGGGCTGATAGTGATATATCCAGTAGTTAATGGAAACAGTCCTCCTGAAAGCCCGCAGGACATCAAGCTGCAGTCGCTGAGAGCAATGATAATCGCAGTGTTCGCTGAGATGTGTCTCCGGCAGCGTCTCCACACTGACAAACTTTCCCCCATTCTCACACTGACCGGACTGCCCCCGTGACATCACCAGCCTCTCCGCCAATGACGGGCTGCAGTCAAGCCAGCCTCCACTTCGAAAAAGACAGTCCAGTCAGCCCTGGTGCTGTTTTTCGATGCGTGTTTTTTTCTAGGCATTTTGGTGACATCTTGTTGCAGTAGATTTCAAAATAAAATTAAGCGCCTGAGCATAATGCAATCGGTGTGGCGATTGAATAAATAAATAAATGCTTAAGACAACACAAGTATATAAAGATGGTATTACATTTTCGCAGAAGGCTTACTAGATTCAGATTGATGTTAAAAGAAAAACGTCTGTTTCCACTAACATTTCACTTCACAGTGATAGCAGACCACCTCAGGGTGTGCCTCTGTCAGTATCAGAGCGATCTGATGTATGTTTTACAGCAGAATTTGCAGCAGAATTCCTCTAGTTAGTCTACTGTTTTAATCTGGCACAACTTGTCATGTCCCCACTCATACCAGGGGGCACACTCCTAGTCATTACACACTCTGCTCATCTCAGCAGTCTTCTGGTCTATGATCTATGATGGTGTTTCCGACCACAAGGCTAAAGAAACCTGAAAAACATCAACCCAGAGACTACGGCATACGACCTCCAGCAACTCCTGTCTGTAAAACTGCCTTAATCAGACCAATTCTCTAAAAAACCACCCTTGATCCAGATGCATTTGCAAATTATAAGCCCATTTATATCCCATTCTTCTCCAAAGTACTGGAAAACCACCTCAAACATAACAGCCTTTTTGAAAAATTTCAGTCTGGTTTCCGCTCTTCTCACAGCACAGAAACAGCCCTCGTTAGAGTCACAAACGACCTACGAATGGCACCTGATGCTGGCTCACCTTCCCTCCTCATTCTCCTCGATCTGTCTGCTGCTTTTGACACTGTGGATCATGGCATACTTCTAAACCGGCTACACCAAACCACTGGACTCACTGACACTGCTCTTAACTGGTTTAAATCATGTCCCCCATGACCCCAGGGGTCAGTTCTTGGCCCCATCTTCACTATTTACAACCTCCCCTCAGCCACGTCATCACTCGCCATGGAGTCTCTTTTCACTGCTATGCTGATGATACAAATCTGTCCATGAAATCTGACACACACATACCACTGCAGCTTCATCAACATCATCATCATCTTCAACACTCACCACCACCTGTCTGGAGGAGATAAAGGCATAGATGAAACACAACTTCCTCCATCTAAACAGCTCCAAAACTGAGGCAATTCTTGTTGGCAACTCACATCAAGTCCAGTCATCCTCCATAACCGGTATATCTATCTCTGGTCACAACGTTCCCCTCTACACAACAGTCACCAATCTTGGTGTAAGATTTGACCAACAACTCACCTTTGAAGCCCATACCAAATCGTCTGCAAGACTTCTTTCTACCAACTCAGAAATATTTCAAAACTTCGTTCCACACTCACCTTAGCTGATGCTGAAAAACTGGTCCACGCCTTTTTCTCCTACGGACAGGATTACTGTAAAGCACTTCTGATCGGGATCCCTAAGAGTCTGCGGAGACTGCAGTATATTCAGAACAGTGCTGCAAGGATCCTGATGAGAGTGCATAAGTACGACCACATTCTCCATTCACTCCACTGGCTTCCCGTTTCTGCTAGTGTGGCAGTATAGTGCCACATGGTAGTGTTGGTTTTTGGTTAAGGTGGCTCAACAAGTGGAAGCCGATGAGCATTGGCCAATGAGGAAGGAGATTCTATAAGACAGGGTTCCTTTTGCTCTCTCTCTCTGACTTCGACTCCTGCGTTGTCAAAGGTAAGGGCCGTGTCCTGTCGTGTTGATCCTTACAAGTTTTTTGTGCTTCTTGACACGGGTCACTTGTGATGTTGCAGGTTTTCCCGTCTAAACCTATGCTCCTCTCTCCTCGCGGACGTCGCCATTTACGGATCGCTGTCTGATTTACTGATCAGGTAGGTGTCTTGGTGTTATGTTGGTGTGGTGGCCAGAGTGTGTTAGATGGTAGCGTAACAGGTGTTTGCAATTACAGGTAATTTCAAGGGTACAGCCCTAGCAGCGGAGGGGCGGCCCGAGACAGATCACAGATCATCGTTGATCTACTCCTTCTGCACAGTATGTAGTCCGATATGATACTAGGTAATGGGTTTTTCCTGCACTGTAGTTTTTAAATGAGATATTTGTACTTTTATTTGCTGAATGTTTGTGTTTTTGATTGAAGTGAA
>JAPMOB010244140.1:0-14614 GCA_029875015.1 Lepomis gibbosus | reverse complement strand
TTGATGACGTAGAACAGCAGCAGAAACACCGTAATTCTGGTAGCTGCATAGCTGCGCCAACAAAAAGTTTCATGGCTCAGTGTATTTGTCTGACTCGGATCGTCACTGTTTAATCAGCCCACCTATGAGGCTCACCTGTAAAACACCAACGCAGCGTCACTGATGGCTGAATAGTCTTTTTAGATTCACTGAGAGTTTATAAACCAAGCAATACGGGTACATCTGTCATGTGCGACGGGATGTCACAGGGTTTTGACGTCATTTTTGGGCCTACATGGAACCGTCCGTGCAGGCTTTGGTCGGCTTCACTGTTTCAATTGTGGCTTACCCCCTTGGTCTGTATAGCCTGCGTGAGTGGCATGTGAACAGAGCACCAGCAGACGCTTCGGTCCTGCTTCTGTGTCTACGCAGGATGCATTCACGCACAGTATTGAGTGTTGGCCACACGCATTTTGGCAAGTCTCAGAACCCAATACACAATGACTGCAGTTACCCGTGGAGAATGGTAGAAAATAGACATGGAGCATAAAAACACACTTAAGCATGAGGCATACGCCGTCTGTGTAAACAGCTGTATTCATTGATTGAGGTGTATGTCAGACGTGCGTGAGAGAGACGACAGAAAAACGCAGCTGAAAGCCCTCCTGTGCACACACAAATTGAGTCTTGCTCACTTCAAACCAGTGAGAAGGCACAGAGAAAAGAAATTAAATACAGAAATGTGTCATCTGGAATAAGCAAAACTGTCCTAACTTCTAAAGGGAAAAAACTGCTAATAAAAAGTGTGTGTGGAGGGGGGGGGCAGGTATTTATTATTGATTATTACGACATAAATAAGAATAAGTCATTTGGGGCCTTGACATTCTTGCGGTTCTTAAGGTGAAGAGCTCTGTGGTTATTATACAGGACACAGATGTTGGATGGTATAGTCATTGATCACATACACTGTGATCATTAACAGAGCAGGCGGGCACTCATCCTGCATATGCCTTGCACCACAGAGTCCTCATTTTTCAGTACGTATACATTAGTATTAATTCATTCTGCATTGGATAAGTGGGGGTATGTACTGCAAGTTGTCTTTATAATTGCCACTTTGAGCATTCTGGGATCAGAGCCATGTACTTTATCATGATGAGAGTGCCCTGACTGGAAGGGAAAAAAATTGGCATTGCACCCATTTAGTACTTTGTTTTTATCATGACCTCCAGTAAACCTGCTTTACATTTCGATTCAATAAAGACATTCCTGCAATTTCATTCATGGCATTGACTGTATGAGCTCAGAAAAGCAGTTGGCATCTTAAGAATATATGAGTTTGGGTTTTGCATTCCTAACGTTAATTAAACCTTTGTGTAATTATGCACACAATGACACACAGTTACACTCATTAATAACAGGGCATCCATTGCACACTGATAAATGCAAATGAAATCATGCATGTTAATGCTCAAAATAAATGCTGTCATTTGCCTTGTTGCTTTAAAAACTGTGAAGTGTACATTAATTAGATAATTAAATGGGTAACTAAGTGCTACAGCAAACATAAGATATGGGGGGGAGGGACTATACCACTTTAGTTGAACTTCACAAAGCTAGCTAAAGCTGATTCCTCTTTAATCAAGGAGTTAGTGTATGAAACCTTAACGGAGGCCTGTAACACCATCAAGTCTCTGAAGCAGGTGTGTTACCATATGCTGCATTAATTAAACCAAAATCTTTAATGACTTATAACACTGCTCGTTACTGAGCTGTATGGCAATATGCCCTCTATCCCTTTTCTCCGGCCCTGGTGTTATTTATAGAACACATTACAGCCTAAATAGAAGGGAAGAGACATGAGTGCCGGGTTTAAAGCAGAGAAGTGGAATTTCATGTTCAAGGATGCCCAGGGAGGGTATGAGATAGAGCAAATCCAATTGTTTTCAAATTATTCCCATGTAGAACAACATCAGAGGCAGGGCAAGAAAAAGCAAATAGTCAGATGGGATTATTTTCTCCATCTTATGAAGCAGCTGGGGCATTAACATTTTCCCATTTCAGGGTTAAGAGAATCACCATGCAATTCTTGTCAAACTTCCTCTGAGTGCACACATGTAGTTCTGGGTGTTTTTCAGGTCTGTTCACTCTGTAGTCAGTCAGAGTGTGTGTAAGAGCTGGTACATGCTGTGTACATAAAGACAGTCTACTGCTCCCTGTAAGGAGGATTTTCAGCACCACGGACAGCACCGCTGCAGGAGAAAGCTGAACCAGAGAGGAAACGAGTCTGAACAACACATCAGCTCCCACTTTGTAATCACGTCTTAAGTTATTTTATTTCCCTTCTACATTAGGACAGGAAGCTGACTGGTTGGAGATATGCTGAATTGCTCACTAAATTAATAGTCACTTCTGTTGTTTAAGGTGAATTCCTGGCTTCCCTGTGGTTGAACAACACGCCAATACAAACAGGACTCCAACTGGTTCTGAGTGGACAATTTGAATTTTAGTTTCCCATTTACTGCCTTCTTTACTGGAGAAAATCCAAATTTGAGCAACAGAGGAGGAAACCTGTGTGGAGACTTTAAAGACTTCTAGCTTAAAAAAATAATAAGTAAAAATAAGTAATAATCTAACAAGAGCAAAACACAATTGTAGTAGAAATGTGTTCTTATTTACTTTGTGTCACCACATTTACCCCTATTCTGATGCTTAAAACGTGTAAGAGAAATTCCTGCCATTAAGACCATTAATGGTAGCCAGTTATTGGCTTTAGCCCTTGTGGACAGTGGTAGCAGCTTAGTCTAGTCATATTTTGTTGCCTTTCACTTCCGGCAGCCACAGTCCAAGTTGGTCTGTAAAAACCCAAACCTTAGTTGCCGTGATCTCACACACCATGGCATCCTTGATGGTCTTTTTATTTTCCATATAATGATGATAACCCTCATTAGGATTATCTCAGTTTAGGGGTGGAGACGATCAACCTTTACCAGAGAAAATTTGCTACTAACTAGGTTGTTGAGTTTGGAAGATGTGAGCATTTATCAAACTGGGAGTATGTACGAAAAGTCAGTTAATGGTTGTATTATGGGTACTGTAGGATCCATTGACCCATACTAAACACTTAAAGTCAGAAGAAACAGCTTCTGCAACTTTGATTTTGACCATTCTGTTTCAGTCTGTCTCTTGTGGGTCCTTAAACTTTATGGAAGTGCAACACTACAGCACTGGAGTGCCCATTTAAAACTGGGCTTTTATGTGTTTAACTGAGATTTTCCATTAATTAAAAGAAATTGAATTAGCATTTAGATCATGCAACATTAAAACGATCCATTAAATCTCTGTAACTCAATAATGAACATGTTTATGCATTCTTGTGCAATTTGTTTATCACATCTCAGTTAAGAGAGCCATAGATCTACGATCACTATGTAATCAATCAAACAGAGGGTGAAGGCTGAATGTGAGCATATACAATTACAATAGTCCATTCTAATAGTCGGTGAGACGTAGAGAAGCCTGCTGTTTTGTGAGCTGTGAGCTTGTCCACACACATCGGATCATTTTCTGTCTGAAGGGTAGATGAACCTCCGCTGACCCTCAGCTCTGGAGGCTGACTTGGGGGCTGTGGATGGTGATGCTTGGCCCTCTGCCCCGAGCCAGGACATGGAGTCTCTGTGGGCTCAGGGCACATAGATTGGGCTGACCTTAAGGAAGACAGAGTAATATCAAAGTCCACAGTTCCAAAGGATCAAATACTGAATGTCATCTTAATTTAGGATAGCAAAGTGCAAGATCATTGTGCTGTAAGTATAAGAGGTGCTGGACAGGGAGAGATGTAAGAGTGTGAGGTCACAGAAGGGTCTGGAGCTTGAAGGAAATGGCAGGTTGTGCACAGGCGGGAGGAGAAGCTGAACGCAAATGGAAGAGGACAGCTGATGACAACACAGTCAGCAATGCTAAACTAGTTCACATTAGAAGATTGCCTGCAAAATGCAAAAAAAGACATGCTTTACTTTGTCCTGTAGCATGCGTCATAGTTCAGTGATATGCACAGTTCTGCCCAATGCTCAATACAGACACAATTGGCCCTTTCATAAAGGGGAATAATCAACATAAACTAACATGTAGCCATTGTCACCGTCCTGCTTTTGGTTCCACTGTTCTTTTTCATGTTAATATCAACTAACAACATTTTTACTACTGCATCTGCAGTACTTGAACAATGGGGAATGCTTGTTGGACAAATGAAGATGCCCCTCATTGATATTTGGGAGAGGAGGCCATTCATCCATACAGAGGAAGCTGGAGTCAAGGAAAAGGAAAAGAAAAGAAGATTTCTCAGCATCTGACAGAAATGGAGATAAAACACAAAACCAAACTGAAGGGAAAAAAAGGAAAAGATTAAACAAGATTATAGAAAAATGACATTACAATCTGTGCAGTGGAGCAAACTGAAAACTATAAAGTGGCTCATTGAGCTACACGCCGTTTTAGGGCATCAGCCAGTTTGTGCTGGTCCTTGCAGGGCCCTGGATTTTCCACCGGCACATAAACTGGTGCTGTATCTCATGCCAACATAAATATGAAAGAAAATTGTGAGGGACCAAGCAGTTAAGCAAGAGGAGTCACAAAGGAAGTTCAAAAAATAAAGATAAAATAAAATTTGGGTAAAAGAGGTCAAATAAACAGATGGTAACTAAAGCTCTAAACATAAGAGACTCAAAAATACAACTGACCTACTACAAAAGAAAAACGGGGACTTATATATTGGCTGATCAGACCAATTTTGACACACAGGGGGAGACTAACAATAACACTACTACATAAACTACAAATAACAGCAAAACCTACCTAACCTTCTTATTCCAAAAGAAATGTAACCTTACTTAACCTTAACTCAACAAAAATACTCAAATATAAATCTATACCCCAAAATACCTACGGAGAGAATAAAGCTACCCCCCCCCCCTCCCCCCGGACAGAACAAGCAGTGGTAGTGTCCAATTAGGCCACCTCCCCTATAAAGCTGCTCCTGCTCCAAACGCCACCCCTTTAAGCCAGCAGACTTCATGGATCCTTCCAGCATGTGGAATCCAACACTGGTAAGCTCCAAAAAAAAAAAAAAGTTATACAAACAGAAACACAGTCCAAAAGTAACTAATGCTCCAAAAGATTGTATGTTCAACTACAGTATCCTGTGAGTTATTTGTAACTGAATAAATGTTTGCAACAAATGTATAATCTGTATGAAAAACAGTATATAAACTAAGCCTGAGGAAAAAAACAGCATAAAGCTGCTGCTGGAAACTCAGTTGATGAAAGTACTGAGATGCAGGCCATAAAACCAAAAGAGTGAGCTGAAAGTGGTTAAAACAATAAGACAAGCTGTCTGTACGTTCACAACTATATAAGTGACATTTTTTACATAATTTGAGCCATTGTTTATATAAATGTATTTATTTGTGCAGCTTTAAATTACTTGCTTAAGTGTAATTTATTATGTTATTCAAAACTTGCAGTGCAAAAAAACATTACAATACTAACCTCCTATAATCCATTCTGACAATGTGGATTCATCCTTCTGTGTCAAAACATGTTGTCCAACAAAAGCAACCTAAATGGCAATCCAGTCCAGAGAACTGGCTTATTGACAGCTGACTGTTATTGACAGGCGAACCTCCTGCAGGACTGGGTCAGCAATGAAGCTGAGAAATCACCAGGGAGCTAATTCTTTGCTTTAGCAAGTCCATGCTGGCAGTAGGAGATGGGGGGAATGATTTAAGTTGAGAGCTTTCCATTCTGGGTTAGATTTCATGGAAAGGTTCTCAACCGCTTCCACTCTGCTGTAAGAAATTACCTGAGCTCTGACCCCTCGCTTGATAAGGTGGACACACACAGGCAAGGGCCCAATTTATCTCTCAGGGACCTGCCGCTCGCTCATGAATATTTACATTTTCTAAATCGGTGCACTTAGGTCAATAGGACTGGACTTAGTAATCAGCATTGAAGCTATAGGTTAATAACTGCATTTTAGTTTTTGTCTCCCAGCCTAATCTGATTAGATTAAGATTAATTTCCCGTTAGTCGATCACAGGCAATCTGAAGTGTGACAGTCCCAAGATAATCTTTGTGTCTGTGACACATGCTGCTTTGACTTTAAATGCAATGCATAAATGTAAAAGGACAAGGCTGAGGCGGGAGGCAGCTTTGTAGTGTCTCTGATGTGACTGATAATGTTTCTGTACATCTCAGCCTCACTAAGTGGCTGCTCACTGATGTGCAGTGGTTACAAAGCGAGGCAGATAGGTCTCCAATAGGTCTGAATGTGTGAAGTCAAAGAAAAAAAAGAGTAGAGGCTCTTGGCTTTGAACACAGTGCCCACATTGTGCTGCTTTTCCTAATTATGCCTGGCCATTCTGCTGACAGACGGAAAGTGCACTGTGATGCCCAATCAGGACTCCATATTTCATTTCCCCCTCTCTCTCCTTTCTAACCGTTAGTATATTAAACCAGAAATCTGGTGACTGATTCTCAAAGAGACTTGATTAAACCCAGGAAATGGGACATGATTTCCCATTTAAAATTCATAACAGGGTAACACTTAAGTAATTTAAATCCCCTCTACCGTTGGTATCTGCATCAGATTGAATAATTTCACCTTAACAGCATCAATCCATTTCATTTCCATTTGATAGCAAGCAAACTCAGTCGGAGCACCCTTGTGAATGTATTTTCTCTAAAAGGTTTGCCAATCAAAATACCAGCATTTAGAATGCAGTGCTGCTTGTAATTAAATTTGCTTGACCTTCCAGTCTGCTGTAATTGAAAAGGGGCTGTGTATGAGAAATGGAGATGCTTTGTGCATATTAATTCTTCATTATTGTTTAAAAAAAGGGTTTTACTAACCCTTTTTTCAAAAAAAAAGTTTTATTCTATTACCTTATAGGAAAGGCCTATAATGTATATGATTGCTGATGAAAAGGGAATTTTGTTTTTTTGTCGATGGGCTGTAGCCTCACTTAGAAAGGAAACACATGCCCGTTTTCTATGTTGCTTGCAACAGCCACGAATCTGCTTATGTGACAGTATTGGGTCTGGATATAGCTATGCGCGTGCTCCTCAGCCTCCTGCCGACTACAGCGACGGCACCGCAGATAACAAAATGCAGTCCACTAACACCATAAAACAACCAGCTCCCAGCACAACACAGACCCCAACACAAACTCTGCGGAATGATAAAAACCAAACACAAAGTTTTACGGCTCACTTCAAATGAGTTGGATGAGGATTGGCTTTAGCCTATACAGCACCTAAAAAGGGCTTTGTTGTTTCACGAAACAAAACTATGAAACTTTTGAACAAAGAAATGTTATTCCTCTTATAAATGAAAAACTTTCTACTGTTCTAGTACACTTTTAGCATGTCACAGATAAAATTTGAGTAGCTTTAAACATCAAGGAGTTGTATTGATTTAAAACCACAAGTGTTGAAAAATGTCAATCAGTTTTGCCATTTTAGCAGCATGGCTCTAGTTATGGCAATGTCGGGCTGTAAGCCGCAGAAGTGCTATATGCTAACACATTAACTGGTGATGGTGAACATGGTAAACATTATACCTGCTTGGCATTAGCCAAATGCCTAAGTACAGCCTCTCAGAACTACTAGCATGGCTGCGGAAACTTTGAACTTGAAGTGATGAGTCGAGCCTTTGCTAGCTAAACATGTGAGCAGTGTCGAGCAGATGCATTTAGTTTAAAACAAATGCAGGAGGCGTTATGAATATCATCATTTGCCTAGTGCAGCAAACAGAGCAGAAAAAATGCAGTTGTGTTCCTGTGTGCTGGCATAGAACTATAAATAATCCCTGTGGCACACTACACCTTAATACATCCAACCTTCACATATGGATCTTGACCAAGCAGGAATCTTCTTGTTCAGCGAACTGATGCAAACACGGAAGTCCCTTAAACCTGCATGCTACTGAATGGCCAGCAGGGGGCAACTCTTGTAGTTGCACAAAGAAGTCCGGTTCCATTAGAATTATGGTAAAATGACCCTACTTCTCAGCTGTCTTATTACCTCAGTAAACACTTTACTGATGTGTTTATGGTCTCAATTGCTAGTTTCATGTCGTCTTTAACACATGATGTAAATTATGGTCCCATTTAGAGGAAAATACACCATAAAACAAAGTATGCTTCGGGGCGGGATTATCTGACTGACAAGTCATTACCATAGTGACCTGTCAATCAGGCTAGAGTGACTCGTACCCACGACACTGTGTTAATTTAACCAGAGCCGTTGAAAAAGCTTATTAGGAGTTGGCTGTTCAGTTTCTCTAGTGAGTACATTTAGACTGTTGTTCGCTAGACAAAGTTAACAGCCCTGTTAAAATGGCAGTTAACATGAATTACAGATGCACCTAGCTACACAAGCAGGCTAGCTCCGCACACGGCCGTTAACTCCAGTGTCTCGTCCAAATATCGTCACGTCCGGTGCTGCAGGTTGCAAAAACCCAACATGGCGGCGCCCTATCGGCCAAACTCGAGGCTTTGAAACGGCAGTCCGCAAACCATAGGATGACGTCACGAAGGCTACGTCCACTTCTTATATACAGTCTATAGTCAAGACCCCTTGGAGTCACTGTTTAATACCCAGGCTCCGTGGTCAAGTTAGCAACAATAAATATGTAACGTCTGAAATTCAAAATAAAACTGTACTCTACATTTGTAGTGGTCTTTATAGTAAAGCCAAGATTGGCTTTAGCCTATTTAAATAGCACCTAAAAAGGGCTTCATTATTTCATAAAGAAAAACTATGAAACCTTTGTTCATTACCAGACTTTGTTCATTACCATACTGCAGCAACATGAGCAGCATGTGGCATGCACAAATAAGGCCTCTTCTTCCACGATATATCACCTCCTGCTCTCTTTAACTCAAATACAGATTTGTGATGAAGCCTTTTAGTAATATTATGTAAAATACACTCATCAAAATCTTCAAAATGTTAGTGTCCAACAGTGAAGAATCCACTCATCTCTGGATCAGCCCTCTCAATTAATACTGGTGGCTGTACAGTTATCAAAAAGGAATATGTTAGAATCTCTGTGTTACCTTTGATCTAAACCTCTCTTTCAACAAGACCCAGAAAGCAATATCCCTAAGAGCATATTTTCATCTCAGAAATATCCAGAATCCGGAATTCCCTGACTTTTCTTGTGTCGTAAGACTGACCCGCGGTACTGCAGTGAACTACGCTGTGGTCCTATCTCTAGATGCATAAAAACATATACATATTTAGATCTCTTCAGAAAGAAAAAACATGCAAATAAGAAAATATGATCGTATAGTCCTCAATTTCGCATCGTCATTCACTTGGTGTAACTGCTTCTGTCATAAAATCTTTAACAGGGCACTGACCCACAACATGTCTTGGGTTTGTTATTTTATAAACCCGCACAAACTCTCCACTTAATGGCTACTTATTGTTACCTAGTATCGAAAGCAAACAGCTGGGAATGGAAGTTTCTTCTTTCTCACAGAACCAGGACTTCTTTTTTTTTTATATTTGACACAACTTTGCATCTATCTTGCCTCCCACCCTACCAGCGGCTGCTCTGCTTTTCCTTTCGCAATTTACTTGAGCTAATTTACGGCTTTAATTTAGACATTTAGCTGACACTCCTATTCAAAGTAATTAACAATGAGAGAGCAAGTAGGGTTCACAAATTGTTCAAGGACACTTCGCTGGGAATGGTCATCATTTTTAGCCGTTACGTTAATGAACCACTGACTCAGTTATGGGATGATCTCTCTCTCCTGGAGAACATAACATTATTATAGGCATTTATCCTCAGCTATACAATACATTAACAGCAAGGCGTACTGATGGCTTTAGTGGCTTGCATTAGGATGACACTTAGTCAATGTATTTATGCTTCTTAAATGTGCATTGTGTGTAAGGTTTATATGATTTCTGAGCTGTAGTCCCTGCAGTGGTTTTAATGGTTTACTCCTTGTGTAAACCTCTGATGTCTGCAGAGACAAACCTATCAACCGACACAGCAGTTGGGACCCTTCTCCACCAACAAAAGAAAAGACAAAAAATAAATTAAAATGCAATTTCCATTAAACCACTACATCAGTTCTGCAGCAGAGGCCTCTGGTAAAAAATAGAAAGCATGGTAGCAAATGTTCATACCAGGAAACCTATCTTGTAGTATTTTGCAAAATGACTGGCTTACTTTGCCTGCATCTCCATAGAAAAAATGTATGGCTGTCGCGTTGAAGCATCAGGCCTCAAACTGGGACTGGTTTGTATTTTATTTTCACATAGTCCCTCACATGTCAACAGTTTGAATGTACCCTCAATCTTCTCTGCGAGCAGTCTGTTTCAGTTCTTAAATCAGGCGAAATAAACTAAAGTGAAAGGGGTTGCTAGTGGGGAGATTTATCCCAACCTACAATACTGTGTGGAAAGTGCTGGATTAAACTAACAACATACTGACACGTTTGTCCTGAGGGTGCTGCTAGTGGAAATACCTCGGGGTCATTTAAATCAAATGGGTTTATCCCTTTGGGAACGCGAATGTGCTGTGATTTTCTTTGCAATCTGCCCACTAGACAAGTTCAGACTTTGGTCAGGTGGTCACCAAAAACATTAAGGCCCATAATCTAGAGACCATGGAAATGTAATGCGATTCTGGCATGTTAAAATGTACAGTTTGTTTTTTGATGAAAGTTCTTAGCAATGTATAATATACGGAATATAAATAAATTATAAATTAATAAAAACAGAAACTGTAATCACAAAGCCTGCTGCAATACTGATCAATCATAACAGGCACACTGGCTACATTCAGCTCAGTCTTTACAAATGCTACAATAGTCTGATATTCAGGCAGAATGGCCATTATGGCTCCATTATTCAGTCTGACAATGCCTCTGGTTTTCTGTAGGGGAATGAGTTGATTGTATCTGAGCGAATCACCAAGTCAACATGGATGCTGAATTTCCTGTATCAGGACATAGTCACTTTGTGTTTACAATATTATACATTATACTAACATTATGAAATTTTATATACTCAAGACAAATGAGGCTATCAAGAAGATGGAAGAACACCTGTACTCCCACCCTGAGTTGGTTATGTCTGTCAAGTTTTAGAGAAACTCAGGGATTTGGACCCAAATGCAGGACAGTAGAGAGAGCGGATGTAGCTCAAAGTTTTTATTAAGAAACAACAAAAAAGGTGAACAGGCTTATGTGGAGTAGAGGCAGACACTAATAAGCATAAATCCAAAATAAATCCAACAAGGAGGCGGTCAAATTAAAACCAAGCATGTATACAGCAACCAAATCTAAAAAGGCACAGGTAATAATCCGAAGTCCATAAATCCAAAAAGAGCTCAAGAAACACAGGAGACAGCCACACTTGACAATATATGAAAACAAGGGAAAGATAATCTTAAATACACAAGAGGGAGGTGATTAACGATACGCGTGTGAAGCATTCACACAAGCAGGAAGTGAAGTGAACACAAACACAAGAGGAAGGGTATACAAAATAAAACAGGAAACCACAACACATAATGAAAAACCAAGACAATGTCCTAATGTTTCTCATGTTGTCTTACATGATGACTGGGAACCAGGCATTTCATGAAAAAAATCCTCATGTGAGTAAAAATAGGTTGTTAGTTAACTTTGCTACCTGGCTAATGTCTAATACTGCGTGATTAACACTTTGAATTGAAATCCTCCGTTTGAATTGGTAAAAATCTGATCATCTGACTGCTCGTGTTTCTAGCGGTCTGACAATGTTGCCATGTTTCAAGAGCTTAGCAATCAACTTCAAGATGGCCCCATGTGTCTGGCTGTGGCACACCTATTCACAACAGCCCCTTTTAGAGAAACAACACCATACCAATAAGAGTTGATTACCAAATTTGAACATGTGACAAGGCTAAATAAAATATGTACCTGACCTTTCAACCACTGGGATCAACATTGAAAACAAACAGGGAGCAAAGACGGATAGTGAGCAGACAGGACGAAGGAGAGAAACTTTCCCAACATTTTATTTGTGGAATAGAGTTTATTCTCCTTTTTAACCTGGCCTATTTCTCAATGAAATTCACTGTATGCTCAGTGTGTACATAGAGTACAGACAAGCAAGTAGAACAAAGGTGATTGATCTATTTAAGGAGGATACAAGGGGAAAAAAAGGACACAAAGCTTTTCTTAGTAAGCAAGATTATTGGTTATACAGGCTGGGATATTTGCGCCTTATGATCATTTCAGATCCGACGTCATAGTTTATCACCTTATGTATTTACTACCGCCTTAGAGGAAAGGGAGATTGGTGAGAACAGTTGAAATTGGCTGTATGTGTAAGGCTGCCATCTACTGAGAACTATCTTTCTATCTGTCTGCAGTGAGAGGAGCAGTGACGCTCAACACATTTGTGCTCGACAGTCGTGGCAGAAGGGAGGTCCTGCTGAGACGAGTAACAAGGTAATTGAATTTCAATTTGTTAAGAGCTCCTTGTCGCACTTCACGTGTAATCTGACCCAGGTCCGCCCCTCCCCGAGATAAAACGAGACAGCTGCTTTAACTTCACCCCTCCTTTCATTTCTCTTGCCCCCGTTTCTTTGTGGAAAGTCTAGTAGAGACCTTTTCATGGCTGACATCAATTCTTCCATCAATCTTTTAAAGAGTAATTCAAACCTGTGGTTGGAAACCTTTTTATTAAGCCTATTGCAGTTCGAGCCACACCCCAATCAGTGATGCCACAGCAGGTGTTTGCCTTTGAAAGCATCAGTTGCAACATCACTGATTAGGGCGTAATAAGGATTGATCAAGCTTTGAATTTCCTTTTTTTTTAATTTATTTGATATTTTTCTGTAAAAAGGACTCCTGTTGCTGTCTATGTTCTCAGTTCACTGGTATACAGCTGAATTGTCCTGAATAGAAACCGAACACACACAGACTCTCTTCTCTGTACTGTGTGAGCGCCGATCCAGGCCAGCGGATGAGAACGAGGGCTGGTTGCTAGGTTGCATATTCCTCCGGTTACAAAGCTCTTTGATACCTGCGTCTCTGTATTCTCTCATAGACATGCACCCACTCACATGGCTCAGGCAAGGCACCTACACACAGGAAAAGACCATACAGGCACACAGACACGCACCAGCAGGTAGGCCTGCTTTTTTCCAAATCAGGGCAATAACATGTACCCTTCCACCCAGCACAATATCAAGGCAGCCTCTCTGCTGGGCATCTAGACAGGAGCAGACTAACCAAACTAACAAGGTGAGCAGACAGTGTGAGCTGTTGTGGCGGGTGTCTGCGCTCCTTCAGGAGGAACCGCCAACACCTGGACGAGCACCGCTAATAAGGTGTCAGCACCGCTCTGCCCCTCGCCGAGAGAACAACCATGCAGCTCACACTGAGAGCTCTTTCTCTGATCAACATGCAGGTATTAAAACTGCAACGGGTAAGATTTGTTTTTAAAACAAAACATCAGCCTACAGTGAATCAGAGAAAACAGCATCCCATCCCGTCCAGAAATAGTGGGGATTATTTTGGCGGATGGACGGCAGCATGAAATGTTCTCCACACACCGGCAGTGAAGCATGGAAACATGACGGCTGTTCACTATCCCCACCCCAAAAGACACAGTGTTAGAGGAGCTGTGAGGACTGTGAAAGAAAACTTAAGTCACGTGTGCTGCTATTTGAAGGACAGGTTGGATATTTAAAGTCTATCTTAATGCAAGATTTGCATGCTATAAATACTTAACAGCATGCAAACCTGGTATGATGAAGATTCTCAGTTATCCAGGTCATAGTTATTCAAGGTGAGTTAATATCGAGGGCAACTGGACTTTGTTGAAGTTACTTTAAGGTGTTTGTTTATACAAGATGCTTCTTCTGGCAGGGAATCCCAGCTATTTCAGAATAGCCACAAAAATGGCAGGGAGAATGGAGGCATAGATGAGATCGATGCAGCTGTGCAGGTTGTTAGTCGACTTCTAGAACAGCTGCTAACGTTAACCGCCACTGCATGAAAATATAATTTTCACAGATGAAAATAATGTCAGTGGACTGAATACATCTCTTCCCACTGATTGCTATGGGCAACCCTCTAGTTAGATTATTTCCTGTAGGTGCATTTATTATGTGGAAAGAGGGAATTTTGTCCTAAAAAAGCCTGTGACTTGGGAAGATACCCACTTGATCTGACTGACTCAAACTGCTGGAGTCTCATTTTAACGTCACCTGAATTTTTGAATGTTTGTTCTTTTTATACATAATGAGGACTTTTTGTCTCTTCCAGGGTGCATATGGCATTTGAACATTCTATTGAGATTTAGTTAAAAAGATCCAAAGCACACGATCCAGAGTGTGAAAGGCTACGGAGAACAAATTATGAAGTGAACAGAGCTTTAATGTGTATTTCTGTAAGTTAACATGTTGACATAAAATAAAAAAAGACAATGAGTGTTTTGCTCCAAAGATGTTAGAGGAGGTAAAGATGAAATGCACCTGGCTTTGGTTGCTATCTTCTTTTTATTAGCCCTTGCTGCTGTGCTGAGGCTTTATTTGCAGCCTGCATTCTAATGAGAG
>JAPMOB010244139.1:2689-24300 GCA_029875015.1 Lepomis gibbosus | reverse complement strand
ATCTTTTAAGCTTTCGAGGGCCACATAAAATGACGTGGCGGGCCGGATGCGGCCTGCGGGCCTTGAGTTTGACACATGTGTTTTAAAGTGAATTTTTGCATAGTGGATTTCATAAACTAACCTAATTTTGCAAAACCAAAATTTAAACCATCATTTTACGAATTTTAATTTAATTTACAAATAGATGCATAAGGCATAAACATTTAATTGTAGTCTTTAGTCTTCGTAATCTTATGGTTTACTAATCCACTCACACAAAATAATAATAATAATAATAATAATTTAAAGAGCCAGGTTCACTCACATTTCTTTGTGCTCGACTCTCCATCTTTGTACTATGGCAGGATACTGAGCACATTCACCTCACAGCAGTGGAAGCACCTCAGTAATGAGTTCCTCAAGGCCCAGCAGGAGAAGAGGCACAGCTGGTTCAAAGCTGGAGGAACCATCAAGAAGTTCCGTGCCGGGCTCAGCATCTTCTCCCCCATACCCAAGTATGTCTCTCTCTCTCTCTCTCTCTTTCTCCTCTCACACTTTTGCCCATGCCCATGTTTTACATTTTAGGCAACATTTTTTTTAATTTCATTGTAAAATCAATATGCCTTTTGTACTGTGAATGTGATACTTAGTTTGGATGATGACACTGTTTTATTTGTTGTTCTTATATATTTCTAAACAGTCCTTGTTTGCAAGTGTGTGCAGTCACTCAAGGAGAAAAGCACAGATTTACTTACTTGAAGTGCAGAAAACGATTAGGCAATTTTAACTGGCAGAACATCTACAGTTTGTTGTTGGATTGTTTCCATGGTACGTAGATTTTTGATAGCGTCACTGTAACTCAAGTGAAAACATTTTTAATAAATCTTAAAAAGGTTAGTTGTCACAAAGGTTCTCAGGAAATATCTTTAGGCCGGATCTGGTTCCAAAACCTACTGAACACATCATTGTAGAGACAAATTCACCAGGTAATATCTCGTTTCACAGAGACAATGTCTATATTGTCTTCCGTGTCTATTTCTTTGTGAAGCAGGAGACAAGGGTGAAATCCATCTGGTCAACAAACTGTGAGCTGTAAAGATAGAGATGGAAATACTTCTTGATGGTTTGTCTTGAAAAGATGAACTGTAGCAAAGAAGACAAGCAGGGGAAAGGAAGCTCTGACATCGCAAGTTGCAGATTGACTTAAATTCAAAATTTGACACACTCAACCAATTTCCCCAAAGGGGAAGTACTCTTCTCTGCCTGTCTTTCTCCATGATACTTTGACAGTTATGGGTGAACAGGGATTGAATCCCAGCCCACTCGATGGAGGTCAGCTTCACTAACTACTAGGCTGTCTTGACATCCCCACGACTTGACAGGAGTCTCATGTCAAGAATGTACATGGATGATGTACTGAGAGTGATAGTGGAAGTGAACGCGGCTTCTTGTATATTAACAGTTAGTGACTTGAGCTACTGCCCAAACAGATTTCTGTAGTCTGTGTTAGTATAATATTGTAAGTGAAGTGTGAGTGACTAGAGCGGAGTCACTATAAAACCACCAATGGCATTGACCATTTAAACACTTTGCGGTCTTACCATACAAGATTACAGCTGAGAAGATGTTGCAAATGCTATAATTGATAAATAAGGATTTATTCAAAGAACCATTACAATAATGAGTAAAATGTCTGCTTTGAAGCCAAACCCTCCACTATGTAACTTTAACAAAGCGATGTTGGCATTTTGTCATCGTAGAACAATAGTTGATGAAGTAATGTGCATGGATTGTGTCTTGCTATTTTCTAGGTCTCCAAGTTTCCCTCTGATCCAAGACACAGTTTTAAAAGGGAAGCTGAGCGTCCCTGAGCTGAGAGTGACCCGCCTGATGAACCGCTCAATCTCATGTACCATGAAGAACCCTAAAGGAGAGCTCTTCAGCTATCCACCAAACAGTCAGGTTAGTGGCAGTCTGGGCAAAGACCTTTCTATCACTCACATGTGAAGTTGAGGTCATAGTGTTTTTGTCACAGCTCTGTGGCTCACATTTACTTGTAACATGCCGATGTAGAGACTCATGATGCTATAAGAAGGAGTTCAGAATCATCCACAAAATCTTGAAAAATGCTGCTTTGAAGGCGCCCTGTATGTTGTTCTGTTCTGTTTTCTGTGATCCACTCTTACCCTCTTCGCAGTCACCCGCCACCTGCACTTGTTCCCACCTGAGTCTTTCCTTAACCCTACCATGACATGGCTGGTGCGCCGTTTCCCATAATGCTTTGTCTTCACTTGACTCATCAGACTGTGGCTGTCCCGGCGGCCAGGGCCCCTGCGCAGATTACCACGAGGCAGCTGATTGAATTGTTTTTCTCATCCCAGGCGGGCGGCCACTGCAAGAACATCCCCACCTTGGAGTATGGCTTCTTAGTGCAGGTTAGACCTCAAGGAGATATGAGTCTACTTAAAATGGCACTTCCTGAATATAATGTGTCCTTTGCGAGTCTTTTCTGCAGTCCAAAAACAATGACAATTTATCACATCAGGAGAAAGTCTGTTGAGCAGTTATATAGCGATACAATAATTCATTCCCTGTGATTGTTTAAGAGTACAGCGTATAAGAATAGTAGTTTGAGTGATTTTTAAATGTCTTCACAAAACTTTATTAACACTAAGTTCCGGTACATAGAGCATGTATACAAGCAACAATAAAGGCCCACCTTACAATCTGTTTGGATGTGAGGGGCCTATTACTTCATCTGTTTATGTGGGAGTTGTAGATCTGCTCGTACCTGGCAGTGTCAAGGAGAGGAGCCCACAGTGCAGTGTTGTAATAGGACCTCGTTCAGCCAGCCATAATTTCAGGAGAAAATCATAGTTTTTTTTTTTCCAATTCTGACACCAAACTAGTCTTTATTCCTTTATATGGCAGTGCTGGAGGTGGGAGTGATAACTTTGGGACATCACTGTGCTTTTCTCCAAACAGATAATGAAGTACTCAGAGCAGAGGATCCCCACGCTCAATGAGTACTGCGTGGTGTGTGACGAACAGCACGTCTTTCAGAATGGATCCATGCTGAAGGTATCGGAGACGAGGAAGACAAACACACAGTAGAGATTTAGAAACCATTCTGTATTGGTTTAAAACAAAAACAAAAAAGTCATAAACAGCATGTATGTGATGTTTCCTTTCTCTATTAGTGATACGGTCCTGTTGATGGAATTTGCACAGTTGTAGTTATGAGGGAGCAGCACAAAAAGAGGGAGAAAGAGAGTGTGTGTCAGTATGTGCGTGCATGAGTGTGTGTAGATGTAGTACACATTGAGGTAAATGTAGTTTCATCTCTCTTTGTCTGTGTGCGTGTGTGTTTATATAGCCGGCTGTGTGCACCAGGGAGCTGTGTGTGTTCTCCTTCTACACTCTGGGTGTGATGTCCGGAGCTGCAGAGGAAGTGGCCACCGGAGCAGAGGTAACAATACCGCCACAGTATATGATATAATTTGGATTCTTTGTATTTTTTCCTGCAATTATTTACTCTTATATTCTTATTCCCCCAAAAGTCTCCCCCAAAATGAGTCAATAACAGCATCACATAACGGTATAAAATGTAAGTGTAAATTCCCTCTCTCTCCAGGTGGTGGACTTACTTGTGGCTATGTGTCGAGCTGCTCTTGAGTCTCCCCGTAAGAGTATCATCTTTGAGCCCTACCCTTCTGTCGTTGACCCCAATGACCCCAAGACTCTGGCCTTCAACCCAAAGGTCAGCATCCTCACTGCTGGGATTGTCATTATTAACTAAATCAGAACACAAATTTAATTCCAAGACGACACATACATCTATCAAACACAACGCCTGTTCTATTAAAACCACAATGCATGACGCTATGTAACAGGAATTCAGTAAACATATTTATATCTGTATCTTTGAAGCATCATTTATTTATTTATTTCATTTTACAAAATACATGGATAAGAGGACTATAGAAATAGTAACAATATTTTTATCAAACTTTTACCTGTACAAGTGATTTTAGATGTCTGTATGTTGTTCCCTCTCTCATTGCATACAATGGATGTTTGGCTCAACCGATGAACACAGAAGAAGAATTATGAGAGACTGCAGAAAGCACTGGACAGCGTCATGTCCATTCGGGAAATGACCCAGGTACAAGAAAGAGGTTGGGGGGATAGAAGGGAACAGCCACAGCGGATTAAGGCTTCAGTTAGACTTGATGTCTAAAGTTTAAGATATGAGCTAAAATGTTTTACTTTCCTATAACATTGTCACTCTGCGTCCACCCCTTGACTGGACATGTCCATTACACAGACCTGTATTTTCCCTTGCACTCTTCAACTCAACCCCACTCTTCATTGTCTTGCTTGGTTACCCTACACTTGCTCATTTGGCTTTGGAAAAAAACTAATTGGTGAAAGAAAGAAAAAACAAACTGAAAGCAACACACACTTGTGTGGATTTTTCCAGGGTTCATATCTAGAGATCAAGAAACAGATGGACAAACTTGACCCTTTGGCCCATCCCCTGCTACAGTGGTGAGTGGAGAGGATTTTCCGAAAATGGATTTACTCTACTTTGCATGTTAACGGGATGTTATTTCATTTTAGAAAATAATATACAGCACTACTCATCAGTAGAGAGCACATTTTGACATGTCACAGTGGGTGTGGTTCAAGCAAAGTGGTAGCACAATCGTGGATACTTCAAATTCTGTCAGGCACACATTTTATTTATTTTTTGTCTTTCTGCAGGATTATTTCCAGTAACAGGTCTCATATCGTCAAGCTGCCTCTGAGTAGGGTAGGGAACCAGAATGACATCCTGTCAAGTGTCATCTATCAAATTAGTTTCTTAATACTACATTATGTCATTTGATGCCTCGTACTCATTCTCTATCTGTCTGTTTGTCTCTCTTTTGCTCTCACCTGTCCCTTATGATCTCATTGTACTAGCAACTGAAATTCATGCACACCTCCCACCAGTTCCTGCTCCTCAGCAGCCCCCCGGCTAAGGAGGCTCGTTTTCGTACTGCCAAGAAGCTATACGGCAGCACCTTCGCCTTCCAGTGAGTCCACTTTGTTCCTCTCATTAGCTGACACCGCAGTCATACAATCAAAACTCTGTTTTCATTGAATTACTAGCTTATATCTCCAAAGAGTTAAAATAACGTAGGTTGTTATAAGATATTAGAAAATAATTTGTAGTTGTGTTGAGCTTGTGGCATTTTGGCAAATATAATGTGATAAATCAGTTACTGTAAATAATTGAACTCAAATCAAGCATAGTCGCTGAAATGCATGCATAATTTAGCATTTCAGCAGCACGCACTGTCAAACATGAAGACGTCTCTGTGTAACGCCTGGTCATTATGTTGCGGATGGAGGAGCCACTTTAGCAGATTTTTATGGAACCATAACAAACAGCACGGAGCAGTGGCCATTCTTTTGGACAGAGAAAAAACCACCTTACTAAGCCAGCACACGGAGCCAGCAATATCTGTGAGATAGAGATTTGTACTGTAGCAGATGGGGCTTTGCTGAATATTTTAGATACACACAGCCCATCTGGGCACTCGCAGAGTACAACCAACTCATGAGCAGTGCTTACAGTCTTTATGCTGGTTAATACTACATATTTAATCATTCTCAACAGTAAATGCCAAATTAGTATGTCAGCTTGGCTGCCATTATTTGATATTGATATAAATAGAAACAGACAAAATATAAATACATGTTCAGAGTCATTTTAAAGACAATCTGCGAGATTTAGAAGGGAATCCGTAAACAGCTGATAAGTGAAAGTGAAAACTTTTCCCTGTTTATTTTTTGACCGTGGGAACAAGAACTTCGTACTGCTTCAAAACTAGTTAAAAATAACAGCAGTCATGACACTCCTGTGATCGTTGTGTTTTATTGAAGACACTCTAGATACCTAGGAGATGTTTTAAATAACCAATCCTGTACTGAAAGACAGTAGTGATGGTTTGTCAGCTTTGATCTTCATCTTTTAATATTTTTTGTTTTAAATGATGTACATTTGAAGGACTGTGATGATGTAACTAATTGTCCCAAAATGTCCTTGTACAAATTGTATAAATAGATGACTACAGTAGCTCAATCGTGGTTTCCAGAAGCAGAGAGCTGGAATCTTTTCTCCATGAGTTTTTAGTTGTAGGTTTTTCAAAATAAAAACATATTAAAAAGTAATAGCTGTAAAGCTAATATAACAGATTTTCTAGATCTTTTTATATTCAACGTATGCCATTTTCAAATATAGTAAATAATAAGAATAAGAACAATTAGAATAATAATAATAATAATAATAATAGTAAATGTCCATTTGCTAATTGCTATTAGTGAATCTAAGGTCACAGATAAAATGAACCATAGTTGTATGTATCACAACATTCTTGAACAGCATGGCTGTGGCCACTACACATCAGCGGTTGCACACTGAGATCCACGTTGTTTATATTCACACGGCACTTTGTTTTATCTATTCTTTCCCATCTCTCCCTCTCTCTACACTTGCTCTAGTGGTTCCCATATAGAGAACTGGCACTCTGTTCTGAGAAATGGACTAGTCAATGCTTCTTATACCAAACTGCAGGTATGTAATCCTGGCAGTTGGCTGGAATTTACGATGCATCTCCTCTCGGACAGTAAACCTGCTCTTAGACAGAGCAGACTTGCTGTCCGGCTGATTCATTTTTGCAGTTAATGGATGCCAGCTTCCCTTTCGTCAGCTTTGCATTTGGCATTTTAGCGAGCAGGGCACACTGGGAGATTTTCCTGGCCAATGTCGGCTGCTTTTTTGTGTCCTCTGCCGGCAGCAGCAGACGGCATGCCTCTTCCCGTTGTGGTACAAAGGTAGGGGGCTGTGGTGTCAGCTGTGATGCCAGGAAGCTGCCTGTGTGCCCTGGTAGGGTTAACCACCTAGAGCACTGAGTAGGTTAGGTCTGAAGCTGAAGGATGCAAAGGACAAGCTCCATGGTAGTGAGTATAGACTTCCTGTGGGTGATTAAGGAGGGCTACCATTAAAGGTCAGTAACTGGCATCACTCATTATCTACGTGGGTCAAGTGGCCTCAAATCATGTAAAGAGTTCATTTAGTTTATACCAGATGGCTAAAACTGAGCAAATCAGGACCATAAGGATCATTTAAAGGCAGAAGCAGAATACTGTACTTTTCTTCCAAATGGATTCTTGTTCTACATTTAAGTCTTCATCTATCTGCATCTTTAAATTGTTCTTCCAAGGTTGGTGTTGCACTTTGTGACCCAGGTCTGCAAAAGATAGATAAATAATAAAACAGGAAAAGAAGAAGTGAGCACTAGAGAGTGCATAATTGTCTCATTTGCACAATACAGACGGTAATGACTGCTTGGAGACACACCGGCATGTCTTGAAAATAGATGAAACACAATTAAATCTGAAATCTCAAGGATCTTTGATACGTTCACGTCGGCCATGATTGCTCCATCATGCTGCTGTGCTTCATTTTTGCCTTCTTTGTTCTCCAACTTTTAGAACTCTCCATCTTTGATCTCGCCTCAGTGCTCGTCTGCCTCCCCTCCTCTCCTCTCCTTTTCACCTTGAGCACTGACACCCCCCTTCGTCTGTCGTTGTCTTTCACAGGAGGAGCAGGACTGCCTCCAGCTCCAGCCATCACACAAAAACTCACCTATTGTTCCATTTCATTTCTTCCAAATATGCCGCGTCCTGACCTCCATCTCTCTCACATTTATTTACCCAACTCTAAAGTTGCTCTTTGTTCTTCCTCTCGTTTCTCCTCTGGTCTCACTGTGGCTTGCGAACACTTGTCCATGTTAGACCCGTGGTCCTTTTGTTTTCCTCATCGTGGGCATTCTTATGTGGAGGCTCATCATCATTATCTTTATCAGCTTTATCTTCAAGCCAGTATACATGGTCTCATTATTCATGTTAGCATTGCTTGAAGACTTTAATTTATTTATTTTTTAACATACATTACATTCATACAATTCAACAGCATCACACTTACTTCACTGGACTACATTTTGTTAAAGGAAAAAAAACATGTTGGCAGTTTAAAGGTGTGACTGTGTGGATTATAGGAGTTGTCTCAGATCACTGGAATAATAAAACTATTTTTCTTTCTTTGGCTCTTTGCCATCCGTCTTTGAATTTGTGTGTGTGTGTGTGTGTGTATTTAGTATGCTTGGTTGGCGGGGTTCGCCAGGTAAACTGGTATAAAACACCTATACATGCTTTCCTGTGATTTAACTACATTAGGACTGGTATGTATTGCACTGTATGTGTGAGTACAACCGTGTATGTGAGGTTGTCCTGTGCAACTGCTCAGTGACCCTTCCTTCCTTCCTGCTCTTTTCAAATCCAAGCTGCATGGGGCAGCGTATGGAAAGGGCATCTATCTGAGCCCCATCTCCAGCATATCTTTTGGATACTCAGGTAGGAACAGCTCCTTCGTCACCACTCAGCCCCCCTCTGGCCCCCCTCTCCCCTCTTTTTGCCCCCTGCCATGTTGACTGAATAAGCTTTGTGTTTGTAACATGGCCTGTTTATCATCCTGGAACGCTTCATTTTCACATGTGGGAGCTTTCCATGTTATCCTGTTGTCTTGCTCTGTGTTGTGTGTCAATTGTGGGTGCTGGGCCTTGGGCCTCTTACTGAGTTTGTGCGCCGCCTACCATACCATACATTATGTCGTGGCTGTGTAAAATGGGGCTGTCAGTGGATTTTTGTGTGTTACTATGTACTTTATTGGGTTTTTATATTGTTTTTCTGTCTTGGGATTGGGGGGGGGGTTACACAGCCATTCAAACATTAATTTGCTGTGTCCTTACCTTACTTCCCCTTGTGTATTGCTGCTGAAACACGATTTCGAAGGGTTGGTTTCAAGGTCCTACTATGGTTTTGGTGCTGGTTATGTGGACAGGAGGTCAGCACGTTGCTAAATGGGTCCACCTTTTTGCACTGTTAACAGGCCTCTAAGCAATAGTTTGCCAGTTTTAAAGTAACTATCCAAATCACACAGTTTTGATAATAAAAATGGTAACAGTACTGGATGTATTGTTCAGTAGCATTTTGGAACAATAACCTTTATATGAAGGTTGGCACTGTGGGCAATCCTTTCTCTGTATAAGGAGTTCACAAGCTCTGGAGGAAGGTTTTCCACAGCTTGAGTGACTTGAAGTAAGGTCATTCTCACTCTGGGTTTTTTTGCTCTCTGTGTGCTGCTTCCTGCAGGAATGGGGAAAGGACAGCACCGCATGCCCACCAAAGATGAACTGGTGCAGCGATACAACCGGATGAACACCATACCACAGGTGAGTGACTGGGCATATTACAAATGAGGGCTGTTGCTCAAAAGGCAGAACATTTTTTGGAATGTTTTTTGAACTTTGTTCAAATGTTTCTTACAATCACTATGCCATTTTTCTGACTATTACACTATGTACAGTTTCAGAGTTTGTAATTATTAAACGTTAAACAGTCCTGTGGATACTATCATTAGCTTGGTTAAATCACTGTATTTACTGTAGCAGCTTGGAGACTTAAGTATTATCTCTTTTTTTCAATAGAGCCGTCCAATACAATCAAGGTTTCTTCAGAGTCGAAATCTGAACTGTATCGCACTGTGTGAAGGTAATAACAAGCTGAAGGTATAATACGTACATACATACACAAGCTGAGATACCAGTAATAGTGAATCATTGCCATTAATCTATTCAGTTAATATACTTTGACATGTATCTGCCTCTAAACAAATACACATTTAAATAAATAAAAAAAACAATGTAAAAAGTTACATTAAAATGTTAATGACATAATACATATTTTTTATTGAATGCAGTCTCTCATTTTGTATGATTTGAAAACTATTCATAAAAGAAAAGCTGAACAGGAATAAAATGCCATAAAGTTAGAATTTTAAAATTTGAATAAAACTAGGTAATGTGACTAGTGCATTAATTTGCAATTATACTCATAATAGAAATTATCATAATATGATATGCATCATCTTCATAGTAGGAGAAAACTATTGAAAATAAATCAAAGGCATAAAGTGCATCAGTTAGGATAATAACTGAGCTTACACCCCTAAGCTGCACTACCTCTGCAACCAATATTAATAATAGAATAACAAAAAAGTACAGTAAATATAAACCACCCATTTATAAGTTTCTACTTTTGGTGAAAGATGCTTCTCTCCTTTAAACAGTTATCACATCTAAAGATCTTCAGAAACACGGTAACATCTGGGTGTGTCCAGTGTCTGATCACGTCTGTACCCGCTTCTTTTTTGTGTAAGTATTTCCAACTCCTTAATCATTTCCACAGAAATACCAAAGGAGCTGGCATAGCAGCCAGGCAGCAAATATTTATATCAACGTCACTCTATAGTTCATCACTCAGGTTGCTAATTTTACCTGCTAAACTGTACATGACGAAGCTGATTTAATGAAGAATGTATGCTGCAGTTGTCTCACATCAGTCACAGTTATTTAAAAGCAGTGAATAAATTGATTGTTGAGTGGTGCTACTACTCCACTAATGTGAGTTCCCCTCAGGTCACAGCCTTTGATCATGATGGTTAAAACTGTGTTTTAGAGCTCCGCAAATAAAACATAGCATCTACGCTGCCTGCTGATGTTAGAGCTTTGAGCCCAAACCTTTGGACACATTCACTAGATGGCTATTATCCACTGTCCACTGCTGTCTCCTGAGTTAGAAATTAGATCTGAGCTGGCCTGCAATTAAATTTAAATCACAGCTAAATACAATTCATTTCTGAACTTGTGATGATTGTTTGGCTGTCAGCTTGAAAAAATGGTTGATATGGTTGGAATAACAAGATTAGTTGTGCTAGACGTAACAATGCTTCCTCTAAATAATTCACTTGCTTCCTAGACAAGAACAACTGAATTGTATATAGAAAGGTTACATTTCTATCACTACTATTATATCTTGTGAGGACTAAACTGAAACTATTCAGCTTTAACCTGGGCCCTTATACCACCATGTAGAGGCAGCATGGAACAGAAAAAAAGAAAGTGAGCAAGAGAGGATGATTAAATCTTAGCAGCTATTGATGAAAGGATGAAAAGAAACCAATATCAACTATGTGTATGTGTAGGTATGAGGATGGCCAAGTAGGAGATGCCAACATCAACACCCAGGAGCCTAAGGTGCAGAAGGAGATCATGCGTGTGATTGGGACCCAGATCTACTCCAGCTAATGGAGGTTCTCCATACGTCTCTCTGGCAGAGGCACACAGGCAGGCAGACAGTGAATGTTTGGGCAAGCTGACCTCAGGCCTGATATTGAAGGCTGAGGGAGCACATTATTTCTGAAGTCGTTTTGTTCTGGTCCTCTCATTTTCCTCTGTCTCCTTTGTTCCTTATCTCCGAGTGGTTACACATTCCATGTCCATTTAACCTTCTGCTAGGTTTAGCCTGGTTAAATTCAGTCTGCTTTCCTCAGTACATGTCGCTTTCCAACAGAACCGTAACACACTGAAGAAAAAAGGAAGCAGTCACTGGTATGACTCTCTTTCTTGCTGCACTTTTACTGATCCTTTTGACTAATTTTCTCTATTTATCATTTCTGTTTGAGAATATCCAGTAAAAAACATAATCATTCCAAATGATAATTAGATCCCTTTGTGGCGAATAAGTAATGGATTTACATGCGCATAGAAGTTTGTTCTTGTACTGTGTTTGCAAAGGCATTATGTCCAATCTGTTTGTTTAATATTCTTTGAGTAATGACATGCATTAAGGTCTGTGACATGGTTATCTGAGGAGCAAGCACTGCTTTGTCATTGTGTCCTAGTTCAGTAGATGAAGCTCCTAGAATCCAATAAGCGAGGTGTAGCTTGAACTCAAGTTACATACACTATAGGCACTTTGTTTTATGAAATGTAAAAATCAAGCCGTTAACAGTACAGTATATGATTTTTAATTACAGAAATAAAACGGTTTTGATTGAGGATGCACTTTCAAAATTTCACCATCCCCAGTTGTCAAACAAACAGGAATACATTTTTAAAAAAGGGAATAAAAGAAAAAACTTTGTCTGACTGGACAGAAGTGTAAATTGAGCAAGGCAGCAACAAGGGTCATACATTGTCCTTACAGCTCTGTTTAATCGTATTTTTGGTATTGACATTTAATAAAAGTATGCTCTGTAATGCAGAAGGGCTTGTATTACTACTCATCCCACTGAGAATGAACACCCAAGTCTACAGCTTTTCACACTTTCAGGTGCTTTTAGTTTATTCTTTTGATTTGCCTAGGCTAGCTTCTGTTCTAGCCCTCACTTCTCAAAATGCTTTTTAATATTCCTTACATTTTCCTGTCTGAAAAGCTCAAACATGGTACAGGAGTATTTTGTTAATATAAGAAAAATGGGTATCTACCACTATACTTGCTAGAAATGTTTGAGCAGCTTGATGTTTTGACAACAATAGAACAGATGATATTTTGTCATATTTATCAACTATAGCAGGTTTTAAATTGCCATCTATGTTAAAGACTCATGAGATCTGTAGTTCTTGAATGCTAAAAAAATAACCTAACAGTGTTTCGAGGCCCAATTGCAGTGAGTTTGGTTTGGTGTCTCTCTGCTCCCCAGTTGGCTTAATGCCTTAATGAAAGATACATCAGGCAAAAACCTTGAATGGGTCAAATTGAAGCTGTGAGGTTTATCCTTCAACAACAGAAACATAGATACAGTACAGCAATGAAATTAAATATATATATGACCCTCCTATGTCTCTTGCTGAAATAACAAAAACGGTGGATTGGATTTATCTGTGGACATGTTATATGTGTTGCCTATGTTCTATGTTTAAAAAACTACCACAATCTGTAGCCACCATCTTTTTCTTGAAGTGGTGGATATCTCATTCTTAAATGAATCTCTTTGTGTATGAGCTACACTTTCCATTGGATCCACAACCTACCGAATCCACTGTACAGAAAATCATTGACAATTTTACCAATCTATCTACGGACAGTATCCAGTCCAGGTGAGCTCACATCGTGTCCGCCCCTGCTTAATGGACACCAGATGTTGTAGACCTTCATTAATGTGCAATTCTGTGGTTTCACCTTGGAGAATGGCAACCTTGTATAGCTAATCAAGTTTATCAGTCATGTACTGTATGTATGTATGTACGTACGTGTGGGTTTGTATTTTCTTGACATTATACTAGACATTGCACTTATTCAACGTTTGCCTAAACTGGAGAAATGGACTGTCCTCGGACCTGCAGTAGACTGGTATTGGAGGAAAAGGAGGAATAAAAAGTATTTATGGAGTCAGCAAGTCTATAATATCAAACATCCTAACCATGTCTGTACGGGGGTTTTCAGCATCTCCTGGAACTAAAAATCCTGACTACTGACTAAGAATGGACTTTGAGGTACTGAAATAGAGCGAAAGGACGTTGGAGATCTTGTTGAAATGTGTTGCCCAGAAAGCAGTGGACATGTACACTTACTCATTGTTTTGCGGGACTGTGCTAATAGCTGATGCCTGTTTTTGCCAAGAGGTTTGACCTGCGAGTCTCTCTGAGAATCTATTTTCTGGCTGTGTGTCTATGGTTAGTAATGTTTTCAAAGATGATGTTGACAACAATGATGGTGATTATGGTGATTATGATGATGAAAGGTGACAATGGAGGAGGAAAAAAAGAATAAAGCCTGATTTTGCACAGTTTTACACACTGTCTCTGTTTCTTTGATGTCTCTGCGGATAATTGTGCAACCATTAAATGGAGACTCGTCTATTGTGGCTGAGGCTTTGTGCATTTTGGCCAGAAGGGGGCACCATTACTCCACCAACATATACATGGACACCTGTGTATTTGAAGTCTACTCTGAAGACCAGATTTGTATTTCATATTCATAACTCTCACATTTAATTACTTGGAGTAATTTCATGCAATAATAGGTTTATTATAATGTTTTGTGTAATTTGTGTAAAATTTCCTCTTACGTTCGTGTGGTCATGTAATTCAGTTATCTTCAATCAGCTCTTCTATTCATAGAGCCTCCCCCAAAACTGATTGAAACATGCTAAATGCTACCCCTGGAAAAAAAAGAAAAAGAAAGAAAAATGGGATGAATAATAAAAATATTTTTACTAGTATTACCACATGAATTGTTAATAGACATACCCAAATGGCAACTTTAAGGAGAGTTTTAGTGATAATTGTAGAAGTGAATAACATCTGAATGTCCTTAAATGACTTGGTGTCAGATTGAGTGAATCAATATGCATGAGATTGGCTTGAGCAATACTGTAAAATAATAATAATATAAGTAAATTAAAGAAACATAACACCACAATCCTTAAGCATAGGATTGTCTGCATTCAAACAGGTTTTCCTTTCATGAGTTATTGACTTGAGTTTTGCAGAAAGTGGTGCGGGGCAGACCATTATACTGGCATGTACTGCAATACAGGCTTCCTAAAATGTTAAAACTACATCTAGATGTTTTCAGTTTATTGCATCACAAATTCATTCAAGTTTACAATGGTTTCTTCAAATCTAATCTCTGCTGGGTAAATATGGCAGGGTGTGCTTTCACCTCAAAGAGATCACTAGTAGCCTAGTTGGTGATCAGCCAATTGCTCACTCTGCCCTCCCTCCCTCTGCCTCTCTTTCTCTCTGTGACCACAGAAAGCTCTCTTCTTTCAAACCAGCTGAACACATCTCACCACTACTCCGCGGCAGAAGTCCAGTCTGATGGCTGTTTTGGCACAGGAGGCCCTGTATGTGTACGACAAGTGCTGGGTGTGTAGAGAGTGGGCATAATCATGGGGAAGCTGAAGCACTCATGGACCCTTGAAAGGCACTTTATGTATGTATTTGTGGCTACTGGTAATTGGGCCCCTCCCTTTGTGAGCTGACCCATTTGACAGGGCCTGTGGATGGGCCCTTGTACAGATATCTGTGTGTGACTAGCAGATGATGTGTATGGTTCACGTGTTACTATGATCTCTGAAACCTGGCCCTCTTGTTGGACACGGTCCCCTGGTTTGGCTTTGTCCCCCATTACCAAAGCCAGCTGGCTGGTGGCACACAATTGCACGTCGCTTAGATCCAACTGGGGCTTTTCCTTGTGTACTTCAGTCATCTACCACTGAGGGGAGCTCTGGTGTTATTGTACTTTGCCTTCTTTCTTTGCATACTCAACACACACACACACACACGCATACAGGTAAACACACACTACACAGTGGTTGTTTGGTCAGATAAAGGAGTAGTGACGGGAGGGCAGAGGGTCACTGACGGTGTCTGGCCCTCTGTGGAAGCGACTGCTCCCAACCTCCCTCTCTCCTGCCTCCGTAATAAGTGTGACCGTTTGATTTCTGCACAAAAGGAGCAATTACAGGGAGTTGTTTAATCACCCACACTTTTATTGAGCTTAGGGTCTTTTAGCTTGCAGCTCAGGCCCCCGTCTTCGGCAGCAGCGGGCGACAGGAGTGACAGAGAAGGTCGGTGGTTTAACAGGGCGCGAAGGGGTCTCGTTTGAGTTAAGACTTCGCAGGCTACTCTGCACGCTGCGGAGGCCCCCGGGACAGAGACAAAGAGGTAGACGAGAACAGAAGACAGCCTGGCCAGCCAGGCAGAGAGATAGATGGACTTAACAGAGAGACAGAGACTAAAGGGCAGTGTTTGGGGGACACATCAGAATCACTTTATTCGCCAAGTAGGATAAATGTGCAGGAATTTCTCTTGGTTCTGTTTGCACAGAGATAGGGCAACAATTTATGCAGTGAGTCAAAACAAAAGAGGTATTCGGGTACATGACAGTTGCACTTGTTGAGCAGGAGGTGTGGTGAATTCCCAGGAGTGCAACAGAGCTGGTGTCTAGTGAGCTAGAGAAATGTGCTTGAAATAAGCTACAGTATGAACAAAGCACAGACATAGGCTAATTCCGGACTGGTGTGGACATTGTGAGAGCGGGGATGGCATACAAATTTTTTTTTTTTTAACAAAGAGAGAGAAGAAAAACAACAGAATTCGATTTTCCTACTTTACAGTCAGTCCAGAGCCCCAGTAAGCCCAAACTCCCATTCAAAACAGCACCAAGCACTGTCAGTGTCAGTGCTTTTTATTGAATTTTCAGCCTGGGTGTTACTCTATATTTGTGTGCATGCGGAGTGCCCCTCCTCCTCCTTCTCCCTCGATATGAATGATGGAGTACAAGTCCTTGTCTAGTCCCTCAGAGATGGCAAGGATGGTGCTGTGAGGTGAAGAAGGCGAATGGGGGGGTGGAGGGCGATGGATGGGAGCTGATGGTGGCAGTGTTTGGGGGAGGAAAGGGGTGATTGTTTTAAAGTGGCACAAACAGGGCAAGAACAGCACCACTGTGTGGTGACCAGGAGGAGGCAGGTGTGGGTTGGGGGTGGAGGGTGGAGAATAAGAGAGGGTAGAAGGAGACAGAGAGTCGAAGAGGATGAGAGGGAGGCAGGGACTACACCATCGCTGCTCATAAAGCCAACAGCTGTGTGGGTAATGTTTTGTGACACCGAGCCTCTCCGAGCCCTTCTGTTTCCCAGAGAGCTAGGAGACGCCATATTCCGTCGTCACAAATGGCTCTGTCATTCACCCCCTAAGTCTTAATTATCGCTCCTGGTTTTTTGGCCACGTTTTGCTCAGGCGTATGGATCCATCTGCACGCTGTATAATTCCACTCCGCAATTTACAAGTGGCATTTATTACAATGGCCTCCGCAGAATCTCCTCTTTAACACCGGCAGCCCTTTCCAGAAAGACGAAGGGGAACAAAAGAGCAGTGCAATCTGGCAGCAACAGTGCCCACCCTCAGTTCCCTCAAATCTCTCTCTTGTCTTTTTTTTCCATCTGTACCCTTGCTCTCTGTGCGACTATCTCTCTCCACCCCCGTATTACCACTTTTTCCGCTTCTATTTGTGTGTGTGTGTGTGTGTTTTTCCCTTTGTTATTAATTTAATTTTTATGGGATTCACAGTACTTGCACAAACCGCCCCCTATCTGCCTCGAAGCAGAGGAAAAGGAAATAGCTGATGTTGATTTTTTCCCCCTCCTCTCCTCCTCTCCCCCCTTTGTAATTCATTTTGGATTAATTCCCCTGTCTTCAGAGACAATCCTAATTCTTTATTATTTCCACTTCACAGGCTTCATGACATCCCCATATCCACATATCATATCCAGGGGAAACTTTACACCCAACAGACCTTCTTGTTCTCCTCTCCTCTCTTTTCCTGTCTCTATCTTCCTTTCTCAGTTATAGGGCCCCCTTTATTTTCTCTCTCTATTTATCTGTTTTTTCCTATTTCTCTCACTTTACTTTTTTCTCTCTTTCTATCAATCTCTATATCCGCCACACTCTGTCTCTCTAACTAACTTACTTGTTAGTTTCTCTTGCACTCAGACACCTTCCTAACTCTGTCTATATCAGAACCTGCGTGTAACTGTGCATGTCATGTCTGCTCGTCTATGTGTTTGTATGGGAATAAAATGACACTGAGTGTTCATTGTCATTAAAGTGCCACTGAAAACAGAATCTACACACATTTGTCATTTGTCTTCCTCTCCTTATGTAACACTCCACAGTGCTTTTCTTTGACTCCCTCATAACACTCACTTGTCAATTTCCTCTGCTATTAGAGATGCTCATTGGCAGATGGACTCTCAGGCTCATCATATAGCAGCTCTCCTTCGCCTTTATTTCTTGCTTCTCTAGTTCTTTCTTTCTTTTTCTCTCCTGATGGCTCTTTCTCCCCACTGCCCTTCTTGCCACTTCATGTCTTTTTCTGCCTCTGCATTTCACTCCCCTTCTCCTAACCTCTTCTCCTTTGTTTTGTCTTTCTCCCCTCTGCATCTCCCTCTGGGCTTTTCTATACATCTGTATAGTTTTGTCTCTCTGTCTTTCTATCTGTCTCTGCATGCATCTGCCTTTCTTCTTTCTTTTTTCTCGTCTTTTTTTCTTTCGTCATTTTTTTTCTCTGCTTTCTGATGCCCCTTGCTCATGTCAAGTAGTTTCTCAAATCAGCCCTCTTCAGATTTTTAGTGACCATTTTCGCTGCTGCCATGGGCACTCTCCTTTGTCCCACACCTACCACGCACTCACACACACACAGACACACACACACACACACACATAACCAGGCACACACAAACACACACATGTAATGTCCCATCTCCAATTCACATTAAGTGGGCCCTGAATTTCCCCTGAGCTCTGGTATGGTGGCGGCCGCCTCTGGAGTCCGGCTGTGCTAGATGTGTTGTCTGCTCCCTTACCATTCAATTACCCTCCTGTAATCTGACAGGCTCCTCATGGCCTGCACTGGGACAATCACTAGTGTGTGTGTGTGTATATGTGTGTGTGTGTGTGTGTGTGTGTGCTTGTCTATGCGAGCATTTCTGCTGTATGAGTGCACATCTTTCTGTCTATTTCTGTGTGTCTGTCTGCTATTATGTTTGTCTCTGCGAGTGTAGAAGCACCTTTTTTTTTGCATTGTCCGCTTTGCTTTGCTTTTTTGTTTTTTCCCTTAATACTTCTCTCACTCAAAGTCTCCCCAAGATCGCTGGCCTGAAGTCACTTGACATCCTGCTGCACCCAGAGAAACACACACTGACAGAATGAAAGAAACTAAGTCTTGCCACAAACGGCCAAAGCCAACATTATGTTCTCTTATCCTCCCTGTTATTATTTTGCCCTGTAATTTACCTCACCTTCCTTCTCACCCTCTTCCCTCAATAACTTCATCTCACTCTCTCTTTCTCCATCATTTTCCCCTAATCACTGTCCCCGTGTTTTCTCTTTTTATCTTCATCTACTCACCGAATCTCTCTGTCCCCCTCCCCTCTCTTTCTGTCTGTGCGAGGCAGGCTGGCTCTCGGTGTTGACCTGAGAAGGACTGACATTCAGAGGCCGGTCCCCTGCCTGCAGCACTGACATTTCTGCCAGACTTTGATGGTGCCTTTGAACAGAGATGTGTGGAGGGAAGCGCTGCCTGTCTCCCCTGCCTTCCAGCAGCTCTAGCTCTGCCTCTCCACCACTCAGTGAGATGTATACTGTAGCGGACTGCTGTCCAATCACACATACAGGAAACACATGCACATACATAGAATAGAATTGTACGTTTAGACACACATAGACTGATTTACTTCATTTACTCAGGTGCTCATTGCTCAGGTGCACACATTAATGTTCTCACACGTGTATATCTCTGCACATATATGTGAAAAACACGCAATCACACACCTCCTTTTGTGAGGCCTTTAAAGACTCTTGTTTCCCCCCGCCGATAAAACTGGCGCAGGGAGAGAGACGGAGGAGCAGGATGTTGGAGTGGCCCCGGTTATCTCTCCCACCTCTCCCCTATCTACCCAACCCCACCTCACCAACCTTCAAAGACACCCTTGTCAATCCAGTAACCCTGTAACTCCTCTGTACTCCTCCTCTTCCTCCTCCTGTTCTTCTTCCTCAGTGCCTTCCAATGTATTCTAACCTCTCCTCCGTGCACCTCACACTTTTTTTACTCACAATGTTACAAAACAGAGGAGAAAAAATAAATAATTAAATAAATAAATAAATTAATAAATACCGGAAATTACTTGATGGGGGTTGCTCTTCTGACAAACAGTAGAGCATGATGTAAAAATGGCACTCTGTTCCGTTATTCAGTGAATGCCAGTTCTGTGCCAAGCTGCCTGCTTTGGCAGATTCCTCTCTCTCTCTGCTGTCACTAAGGGGAATGGGATTTTTCTTTTTCATGTGTTGGAGGTAGGGACCAAGCGTGTGGAGTCTAATTAAAATGACTTGGCTATTTTGCCATGCGATGGTGTCTCATAGAGGTGGCTGAGAACTGAAACACTTAATTTTGTTTCGCTTGGTTCCTCCTCTCTGTGGAGTTGGACTGAGCTGAGCCTTGATGAGAGTGCAGATTTGACAGCTGTGCATGCATGCGGATGCATATTTGTGTGTGTGTGCACTGCGAAAATTTTAATAAGTCACTTAATTTGTATTCAGTCCTATAGTCATAAATAATTTAACTTGGAATGCAGGAGCATTAAAATGTCCTGACCACAAAGTGTAGAAATTGTGGTGCTCTTGTCAGGCAGTTTATCAGCAGAGTTTGACTTGACTTGATGTTGGTTTTATTGATGTTCCTGGAAAGAAGCATAAGACTGATTTCCCAGACCCCTTGATGAAAGAAAAGCCAAAAATGTCTGTCTTGTATTATTTCATCCCATTATCTGTCTTTAAATCAGTCATGTTACAGAGTAAAACATATTATCTTGTGTCTAATGCAGACCCGTCACTTTCAAGGGCCTCCTTGAACTGACATTTTCTTGAGCAGCACAGAGTAACCGCCATTTTTGAAGATACTGTCACTTGTTTTGAGGAAAACTCTTCAACCAGGGAAAACCGCATTAGAAAAATGTTTTTGGGTAAAATTGCACATATTTGTCTAAATTGTAGATCTCAAAAATGGTTGTCTTAATTCTTTTGAATGAATTTAAAACTTTTACTTGTACAATTTATGTTTCATTTAGGCAATCCAGGTTATAGAATTTAACTTAAACTTAGTGAAGTTTCTTTATTCAAATCCCTACTACTCAGTCACACAGAACCACAGCTTTTATTTCCTGAGTGGATCTGGAGGGCAGCTTCCTCCTCCAAGGTTTCCAACAGAGTATTAACACTTCAATTAGTGTGTCAATTTTATTAGCCTGGTTTTCGTCATTTAAGAAAAGCAGCATTGGAAGAATTTATAGACAAATTGTGCCTTGATGTATTTCTTGCTGTGTGTTTGTATGTGTGTGTGTGTGTGTGTAGAAAGAGAGGAAGTGACAGGTCCAACCCCTTCAAACGGCCCTCTGGCCCAGTAGCATGGCATGATTCCACCTCAGTCTTTCTTGCCAGCTCCCCTCCCTTCCCTCCACCTCCACCCCCTCTCTCCTCCCTCCAAGCTGGGGCCCCAGGGTGCCTGCAGCCTGCCTGTACTGGGCTATTGATTGGGAACAGGGCTGCAGCTCACCTGCTAATTGAAAGCCGATTGGGGCCCTGGGGCAGAGCTGTAAAACAGGCCCCACGTGGCATTAAAAGCTGAAGGCTGATGGGCCACTGTAAATCCAGAGCTGCTAATAGTGGTGGTATATATCCATCTGTGTTAGAGCTGGATAAAAGACTGTGTGTGTGTGTCCGCGTGTGCTTGTTCTGTTGTATGTGTGCACACATACTTGTGCACATTTACATGATTTATGGTGCGTGTGTGTGCATCTTAATGTGTGTATGCGTTTGCACAAAACTGAACTGTGTATCTCCATGTGCATCTGCTGTTTTTCTATGGATGTATGTGTTCGTGTAATCACATACATTAATGTGAGTGCCTGTTTGAGAGGATATTATGTGTGTGGCATGTTATGTGCACGTTTATGTGCATAGGCACACACACACACGCTCATGCACACAAACACACTCATACACAGGTGGTTCATGGTAACAGTCTGGTCTCCCACGGCACCAGGAGAACAGTCTCATCTGTAATGGACACATCCTTCCTCTTTCTTCAATTCTCCTGACAATAGCAGAAACAGCTCT
>JAPMOB010244133.1:0-11751 GCA_029875015.1 Lepomis gibbosus | reverse complement strand
GTGTGTGTGTGTGTGTGTGTGTGTGTGTGTGTGTGTGTGTGCATGCATGTGGAATCACTACACACTGCTGATGATGCAGAGAGGGAGACAATGTGCGAAGTGCATCATGTGCACATTCAGTCCGTATGTGTGTATGTGTGTTCAGATTGTGGAATGTGCTCACACTCACAAACTAATAATGGATCATTGCCAGCCACCATGGTGAGAGAGAGAATTGGTTTAAGGGGAAGTGAAAGGATGTTGGTACACAGGGTCAGCCTTTGGTATGGTCTGCCCTCCTCTGGTCATTTTGATCATTGCATCATTTCTGTCTGCACATCTGAATATGACACTGCGCATATTAAACTTGTTCTCCTACGTCATTTGTGTGTTATTTTTGTTGCTGAAGCAGGTACATAATACTCACTCAAAAATCTCACTGATCTTTTTTATGAGATCGATGGTCAATGTGTGTCCAATGTGTTGCCTTTGCTACAAATGTATTGAAGCCTTTCCTTCTGTGTTTTTCAGGTTCTACATAGAAAGTATATCCTACCTGAAGGACAATGCCACTATTGAGCTATTTTTTCTTAATGCCAAGTCTATCATCTACAAGGTGAAATCATTATTTTATTGCCATAATTCCTATTCCTTATACTGTTGGCTTTGATGGTGGAGGGTGTATGTTTCCTGAAATGCTTTACTGTCTCATGGATGTAATTATTATATTTGAAACCAAGTTACAAGATTTTTGCTAAAAAAAGCACAAGGTGGTTGGAGTTATGCAGAGTATGTTGTTAGAAGCATGTCACTTCATTAGCCCCATTTTGGTTCAAAATGAAGAGATGGTACAAGAGGCCAGCTTAGACCTTGGTGCGCCACACTAATTTGGTGAAGCAGAAAATGTGAACCATTTGCATCAGCTGTTACCCATCATGTTATGTGCTGCACCACATTCCAGCAACTAGCGAATAATTTGACACATTTACTACCATCTGTCTGTGTTCAAGCACATTAATTTCAGCTGTTCAAATAAACACTGACAACAAGTTGCCCAAAAATAAAATTGCAACCAGCAGAAAGCGCTTGAAATTATTTAGTAATAGTATTTTGTACATTTGGTGATTGACTTAAAAGATCCCACTCAGGGAAGACCGTTTGTATGATTGCCCTAAAGTTACCAACTCACGTCTTTTATCATTAGTCTATCTGCAGCCCCTGCACATGGATATAATATAGGCTGGTATGCAGTACATGCAGTGTTACCAGTGGCAAGCAGTTATTTGTCATGTCCAGAAGAGGGTGCATGTGGCCTGAAGGGAAATAATGGGGCAAAAACACCCCAGTGAAAGCCCTGTAGAAAAATGTGATGATGTCATAACATTCTGTACTGAGAGAGGTAGCTTCATTAAATCTGGTAAATTTAAATATTGTGTATCATCCATGAATGAACATAGAGCCAACTCTTTTTACCTGTATTGTTTGAGTTTTATGAGGAAAAAGTTAAGTGCATGTTCAGTATAGTGCCTCATATACAGGTTTATTATGAGAAGTTTAAATGTGTGCCTGTAGTAAAGCAAATCTAAGGTGAAGGTTTTAGCTTGTGTAATTTAAGTGTAGTTGTACAGACTCTTAGTTCAAGCCCCATCTGTCTTACTGTACCGTGGCCATTAGGGAGACACTAAAATTTGAAAGGCAGTGACTTTGTAGCCAAACAGTCAGGAAGAGACTGTTCCACAAAAACAAGGTTTCTGATTCAGTCCTACCAGTAGCTCTGTTAAAATGTCTTTGAAGAAGATATCGGATCCCTATCTTTTCCTTTATAACAAGTTGCCCTGATAAGAATGTAAGCTTAACATGAGTGTGAGGTACAAATGATCTCCTTAGCAGCTCCAGCGGTAGATGACCCTGACGACCCCATGGAGGGAGAGAGGCAAAAAGAGAGAGAGAAAAGAAATATCACATACTGTAGGATTTTTAGATAAGATGTACACATTAGATTCTGCATTCAGTGTGTATATAACTTGTGACAAACATGTTCTGCTGTGCCGTGGGAACACATAAAGTACAATAACACACACTACGTGATGATTTGCAGCCAAGCTGGGTGGTACACACAGAGTGGGTTTGTTCTGTCTAGTGTTTCATCCTGGCTGTGTGATCTCCCAGCCAATTAAGAGGTGGATTGTAAGGGTAACATTCCTGGAATACTTGACCCACTACTCACTGCCCAGTCACCCTTATCATTCTCCCCCACAATGCATACATAGTATTGCATGTATATGTGTATATAACACGAATCATCATGCAGTTAAAGAAACATTTTTGGTTCAGTCCAATTTCACCCTCACACAGAAATTACCCATGCTTGTACCGCTCTGCCTCCTTCCTTCTACATGTCCCCTCTTTCTAATTCCCCAATCCCTGTACCTTTTCCCCAGGAATGTCCTTGTGTAATCAGTAACCAGTAACTCCAGCCTAGCCTCAACATCTAAACCCCCTCTCTTAACCCCCTTTCACATTGCCTCTAATCTCTGAGCTCTATCCACATGAAGAGGTCATGAAATTAGAGAAGGGAAAGAGGAAAAATGGAGGGGAGCTGTAGGAAGATAAAAGGATCTACCGACCCATCTTAGATAAATGGATGATGATCATTTACTCCAAACATTGGCACAGTGTGTGGTTTATTTATTTAATTGCTTCCAGCAGTAGAAGAACGTGCCACTCATGGCCGCTGTCCTCTTCTCTCTTTTCTCTTTTTCTTGCAGGAGCTTATCGAAGTGGACAGTGATGTTGTCTTTGAATTGGCTTCCTATATTCTACAAGTAAGAGAAAGTTTGTTTGTGTGTTATGTGTGAATGTGGATGTCTGTCTAATGAATATCTGTTTTTCAGCGTTAGCACATGGAGCCCAACACAACTAGTTATTCCAGGGGGCTGATGCTCTGCAATGAAACTGTTCTGAAGTTTTCTTCCAAAATGTCTTCACAAGCCTTTGATCCAAATTGACGATGATTAAACTCACATTATCTACTGCAGTCATAATTGGCAATGATTAAACTCACATTAACTAATGCAGTCATCAATCTGTCAGTAATCTGCAGTGATGCTGGGAGGTTTTAAATCCTGAAAACCTCAACTGTCTTTGTTGGTTGCAAGATATTTGGCTACCAGCAAAAATTCTTGGTGCAGTCAGTCAGTGCTAATATAACACAGAGCAGCAGGGAAACTCTTTTACTTCACAAATTCTCCTTAACTCCAGCCCTTTCTCTCATATCCCTCTCTCAGAGTAGGTCAGTCATTAGCTGTGATGCTGCAAGGTCATGTTACACATTGACTGGGATGAGTGGTTTGTCTGTGTGTATGTATGTGTGTGTGTGTATGCGCCCTTTATGCAGGTGCAGATGTACAGTATCAGGTGTCTGCACTGTAGGCCTTCAGAGGTTTCCCTCCAGATGGAGGTTTAATGATTCTCTCTGATTCCAGCAGAACAAGTCTGCCTGCACCTTCGCCTATGCAAACACAACATAAACACACATTTTATGGTCACTACTCAGTGCTCGCAGATCCATATATGTAAACTGTCCTTTCTTTGCTCACTACTTTTCTCTTTCTCTTTCTGTTCCACAGGAGGCTAAAGGCGATTTCACAAGGTAGGAACACTAGCTCAAAACATTAGGAATGTCCTTTTGTTATTAGCGTCTGAAGAAGAAAAAAGTGTGTGTGTGTGTGTGTGTGTGTGCGTGCGTGCATGTCACTATGTGTGTGTAAAGAAAGACAATACCATTGGGCTTAAAAGATTTCCTAATATATCATATATCAAGAAAACAAAAACTTTATTCTGAACATATCAGAATCAGTCTTTTAACTCACATTAGTCACATAGTTAGCTATGGAGCTTTCCAGTCATGTACATGTTTCACACGAGCTGTGTTCAACATGTGGCTCTTCACATATGCTTCTCAGTTGGCCTAAATGTCATTGTCATTCCTCATCCCTTTGTTGTAGCAGAGATAACAGACTACAGCTTCCATCACCTCTGACCTCACTTCCGCCGGTGAAAGGAGTAAATAAACGGAGTATCCTGTATAGCAGGCTGGAATGTGACACATTCTGGAGACATACCTTTCACCCCCCCTCCTTAACCCTTTCTCCTACACACACATTTCTCCCTTTTTTAAAAGCTCCATGGACCCTGCCCTGTACATATGTCTTCATAACCATATAGTATACCCCCTCCTTATATTGGCTTTTCTCCTGTGGTTCTTGAAATATCCAATATGACCAGTAATTTAGTGATTCTTTAGGTATCATTTTTCTAAACTAAATGTCTAAAATAATTTGCCTTTGTCAAATACAAATTTATCAGTTCAAAGAGCTTTATTGAACCAAGAGTGATGGACTTGATGTTAGTGTAATAAGCTGTGTCAGTCTTATTGTGTTTTGCCTTCTTTAAATAATTTTACAGGTATTTAAAAAAATATCTTGCAATAAGTGACTCTGCGTAGCAAACAAGTTGACTTTCTGTACTAGTTTCAAATGATTTAAAGAAAAACACGATTTTAAGACGAAGTCACGATGCCATAGTGCACCCGCAGACAAGAGCTTGTTCAAATTGAGCTCTTGCCTGCTCTTTCATCATGCCCAATGCCAAAGTTGTGCACACATCCACATATACCTAATGAGTAGCTACTTCAGTGGATATCAACCAATCCAGAGACACAGCTGCATTCACACATGGGATGGGATCTCTTCCAGGACTTTAGCTCATAGGTTGTCATGTTCTCAGGGCTTTCCCCAATCCTCTGGGGCCTTGGCGGAAGCTGGAGAGAGGCTAGGGGATTAGAGTGGGGTATTAAGATCTCCTGCCACTGGAGGTCTGAAAACTGAATTGGGGGCCAAGTCTCTTTGACTCTCTGTGTGGTTCCCTGTCTCATTTACTATATTTGTCTTTTCTCTTTTACTCCTCCATCCCTGTTTTTATTTCCTTTTATCTTTCTTTCTTTATCTTAAGTGTTTCTGTCTGTGTTTCTTTGCCTTTTTTCTCTCATGTTTCCAACTGGTGTTGTCACTGCAGCTGTTCTTCTGTCCTGAGATAGACAGTATTTAGGCCCTTAACATTCATTCCTCTCTCTTGACTAAACAGAGATCCTTTCCCGCCGTTAACATTTCATTTCTAAGACGGTTCTGGGAAATATTCCCTTTTGCTTGAACTTGTTGCGCTAAATATTTTAGGTGTTCCTTTTTATGCCATTCAGTGGCGTCGCCTAGTAAGTTTTTGAATGAAAGGCCTACAGCAGAGAATGATTGTTCTTGCAGAAATAGTGTTGACCATGTCTTGTGGTTTCTCCCTCCCAGTAATGATGCAACCAGGTCTGACCTGAAAAAGCTGCCTGCTCTGCCCACCCAGGCCCTAAAGGAGCACCCATCTCTGGCCTACTGGTGAGAGACTAGTCAGTTAACCAGAAAACCACCACACGATTGCACAAACTCTCATTTTCCCCTTCATAATAATTTTCCCTTTTTTCACCTTATTGTACTGTCCTACAGTGAAGAGCGGGTCATAGAGCATTACAAGAAACTCAATGGACAGTCCAGAGGACAAGCTATTGTAAAGTAAGTGTGTGTATGTGTCTCTGGTTATGTTTGTCCAACTGTATGGAAGGCTGTGTTCTGTGTAACCCTTATATGTCTGTCTTTCTGCTCCTCACAGTTATATGAGCATTGTAGAGTCTCTGCCCACATATGGAGTACATTACTATGCTGTAAAGGTACAGTTTTACTACTCTGCCTTTTCGTTTTTTCACTCACATGCACCACACACATTTTTGGTAACTGTGGACATGCAAGCAGGCAGTTTAAAATTTGGAGATAAGATGGAGCTTAAAGCTATTTGTACATTGTATTCCTGTCTCTGTCTCTCTTTTTCTTTCTCTTTCTCTCTCTGTCAATCCCGTACACATGCACAGCCTTCATTAAGTTTTTTGCTCTTGTTTTTGTATGTTTAAGGACAAGCAAGGGATCCCATGGTGGTTGGGTCTGAGCTATAAAGGCATCTTTCAGTATGACCACCAGGACAAAGTCAAACCCAGAAAGGTGAGATGTTGCTCTGTCTGATCTCTCTGCACCACAAACAGTCCTCTGCAGTCACCACTGTCCATTTTTTCCATGCAGTGAGTGAGGATATTGTGTTTGGAGAGAGCACTAACAATGCTGTACAAATACTACTGTCTGGAGGCATTCGGTCTTGGAATGTTTTGCATCCTGTCCTGCTTTTATTTCTGCCTCTCTGTGAATAGCGTCCTTCTCCCAGTCAGTGCACCCACTGGGTCGTCTGTGAAAACCTTTCTTATGTCACCTCTGACCCCCAGTCCTGTTAAGGGCCTTGATCTCTGGCATTCAACCATGTCTCATAGGGTGTTAATGGGGTTAACAGCATCCCTGCATACTGACCCACCAGCACGACACTCATAAACACACACACACGGGAATTGGACTGAACTCTAAACTCACTATCCTGATGAATACTTCCTGTCTGTCTCAGCCTTCCTGTTTGCCACTAACAGGTTCTGTGTGTGTATGTGTGTGTCTTGGTTAGCGCATTCCAGTCTAAATGACTATTTCACCACCAAACCCCATTCCTGCCTCATTCCCAAGTACTCCAAATATTGTAGCTGCTTAGGTGTTCACCATGGTGATGGAAAAAAATGCAGTCCACTTGCAATGCAATCCACTTTATCTCACATCGACATCATCAACACACACGCCGAAAACATGCTGGGAAACCTGTGAAAAGGTCATAGACTGTGTTTTGTCCTACAAAATGTATATACATATGTTGGTTGACAGAGTGAGAAATGGCAAGTCATAGCTTTCTCTGAGTTAAATGCCACAAGAAAGAAGAAGGAAGAAGGTATTTTAGGGAGAGATGAAGGGTAGATAGAGTTAATAGTATTCCCTTACACACTACATACATACATAATGCATTCAGCTGCCGTAGCAACAGTCAATGTGAGTCATTGGTCCGTTAAGCTCCAGTACTGACCTCCTAACTTTCTTCCCCCCTCTCTGTGTGTGCACACATTTGGAAGCAGGAAAGAATAAGACAGGGCCTCCTCACCGCCCAAGTGTGATTGTAGTCTAAGGAGCTTGACCCAAAAGAGATTTGTGGACTGCATGTCTTGTTAATGGAACATCACAAGACTGATTAAATCCCAGTGTATACACTTTTTTCCAGTAATAAGGCAGACAAAAGAGGGTGGGTGGTACTCTTCTCCAAAGAGTCTCACAGAAACAGACACTCAGAGGTCACAGGATGCGTTCCATATGTTATGGTAGTCGCGAGAGTCATCACTATTTCAACAAACCTGCGGAAGAGCAGTTGATTTGGTGATTAATCAATCAGCCAGCCAGTCCAGTACCAGTAACCACTGACTCAGAGTGCACGCACTCATCAGTAGCTTGACACTGCTCAAGTTTTCATTCCTGTGACTCAGTGAGATAGAGGCAGAGCACTAATTATGATACTTTATTATTATTCATTAATAAGCAACTAAGCGACTTCAAGTCGTGCTGTATAATAGGTGTGTGAATGTACCGGAGGCAGTTGTGTTCAATTAGTTAGTCCTTTTACGACGGGAGATCCTGTTGTTTCTAAATGTAGACCATCTACCGCACCCTCCACGTTTATTTGAGGATGTTAAAATACTTTTCCTGCCGCAGGCCAAATGCAGACACACATACAGTACACACAGATAGGGGTTTACAACTGAACCGCACACCGTACTGATGCCTCATTAGTGTGCTCTGAATCATTTAGGCAGAGATTATAGGGTCTGTGTGTTGGCTGACCACCTGGCTGACAGACTTAAAGCTTAAAACATAGAAAGGCTCCTGTCAACACTGTGTAGACATCGCCTTTCACTGCATATTGCTGTTTCTTTCTGCAGTGGATTGAGAATATCCACCCGCTGACTTTAGTGAGCTTCTGTCTGTGTCTTATTAGAGAAAAAAGGCATAACACAGACTGTTCTGATTAGTTTACCATAAATGTCATCCCTCCAAAACACAAACAACCAAAACACAAGCAATAGGAAGTGCCCCCAGAGTGTATCTGCATCTCCATGACAACTGGTGGACATAGTATTGCACGCCAGAGCCCATCCCGTGGGTGAAACAATAGTTTTTAAGACCCTCGGGTTCAGTTCTTAAAAAGAAAAATATCAGGCCTCACTACAGTTATACCGGCCTATGCTATTTAAACTTTCTATTCTTCCCGTAATCCCCAGGGGAGTCCGCTGCACCAAAGGAAGGCCTTTACACTCTATCAGATCTGACCTTTTCATCTGTAATGGATGTGTGCTCGGGTGCACAGACATTATTATGAGACAGACGTGGGGTCTGTGCACATGAGCACCCAGTTGTTCATGAATAATGACCAGTCACTTCCTCTGCTTGTGTGTCCTGCCATTGTGTGCGAGTGTTTTACAGTCAAAAGAAAGAGGATATACAGCATATGCACACCACACCCTCACCCTAAGAACAGAAGCACCCAACGGCCTTGAGTTCCTAAGAAAGAATCTGTCAGCCATGTTTTTATCAGATACAGTGCTATTCACTGTCGTATCAGAATGACAACAAAGGTTTTCGCTAACACAATGGGCTTATGTATCTGGAGCACTTTTTGATGTCTAATTTTAAACTGACTTAATTGCACGTTGTTGTAGAGCACGTGACTGCTGTTTTAATACTCCGGATATTTGAACGCTATTTGCACACTTTCATGTGTACAGCGTATCCAGAAACATCGAAGTCTACTTCCAAAATTGCAGCAGCTCTCTTCTGCTGATGGAGAGGATGACTTTAGTGGTCTCGTGCCTGAACACAGTTACAAACACTTAAATTATCTCCTCAGCTCAGGCCCATATGTAGCCAACACACACACAGTCACTCACTCACTATCTACCCTGACCGCTATATTTAGCACCATGCTACATTAGCACTTCACACCCCATTGAAAGTGTACGGTACAACAACAGTTTTGATAAGAGTGCTGATTTTCTTTCCTCACGCACATACATACACATACAGCGCATAAAAACATACATAAGGTTGTTTACGTACTATTTCATAATATTTCTCCACCTCCTCCGCATTCCTCCCTCTCATCGCTCTGTCCATTGTTTTCCCAGGCTGTTAAAATTCCTGGGCTGTGACCTGTTCCTCCCTTAGCTCACTTTCTCCTTTTTCCTCCCTTATCCTGTCATAGCTGCGTCTTCTACTGCACTTGGTTTCTTTTCTCCTGGTTGTCATTTCTTGCTGCTTAGTTTTACTTTCTTTACTAATGATTGGTAAGTGTACGTCAAAGGTTTGTGTGTGTGTGTGTGTGTGTGTGTGTGTGGTTGTGTGTTCTCATGTCTACTCCAGCTGATAGATGCCCACACTCTACTCTTTCTTTAACAAGAAACAGACTCAGACTTTGTGAATGTGTGTGTGTGTTGTGTGTGTGTTGTGTGTGAGTGTGTGCATACAGAGGTCTGACTAAACAAAGCAAAGGCACTTCGATTGCTGGGCCCACAGAAAGCCTCTTTCCCCTTTCATCACTCCTCCCCTGACCCCTTGTTACACACACTCATGCACGCACACACCTCCCAACCACAGAGCCCAGAGCAGGAAGCACAGTCCCTGAGGGAGAGAGGAGGGGTCAGGAGGAGGGGAGGCATAAACTTCCCCTCCCTCCTCAACGCTCCTAGCAAATCTACAGGAGAGGAGGAAACTTAACTTTACACACACTTTCTCTCAAGCAAGACACACATGCCTGCAGATGGTGAACACCCACCAACTCATAACGTTCTGTTCCCCTTGCGTCTGGGAGGATTTAAGATACACACATACTGTGGAGTACGTCTTGAGGGAAACTTTCTCGCCCAGCTGGCTTTGGCTGCATTTAAAGAGGAGCTGATGGTTCGTAAAGGGCACGGAAAAGAGGGGGGGGGGGGAGAAGCCGAGCAGAGGAAAGAAAGCCCCCTCCCTCTCACACCACGCTGTCTTTCTCCAGAGTGAGGTCATCCAGCTAAGGGATCCGCTGTGGACAGGACCGCCTGGTCTGGACCTGATCAGAGTGCCCCAGACTAGGTTCTCCCTCCTCCACCTCTTTTTCTGCCCCTAACTCCTCCTCTTTGTCAGCTTCTTTTTATTTTTTTTTCTCCTCCTCCTCATTATGCATTGCATTTTCTCTCAAAACAAATTGGAACATACAGAAAAGAGAACAGAGGATTTGGCTGAAGGCTGTGTGGATTTAATGTGAAGCATGGTTTTTGTGAGCAGCGCTGAAGAGAGTATGTGTTTCTCCTGAACTTCAGGTGTTCCAATGGCGTCAGTTGGAGAACCTCTATTTCAGAGAGAAGAAGTTTTCAGTGGAAGTTCATGACCCCAGGAGGTAAATTTATATCACAAATATAAGACTGTGTCAACTTGCTACAATACTTTTGTTGAAACAATTTATCTGTGTGGGTTTGTTACATGATAGACTCAGCTCTTCATTGATTGGTCATTATCTTATACCAGTTGTACTTTCGCGATTGAATGATGAACTTTCTCCAGCTAGTATTTGGAAGTGATGTGGCCACCTTCCAGTAATGTAAATTACCACTGTGCCATATGTGAATGTGTTAAGATTCAAACTACATACGCTGCAGTACAGGAAGGCAGAGATTGAAATCTAATTCAATAATGGTTGCAGCATTTGTCTTGGCAATTGAGCAAGATATTGGGGATGTCCCGGTGGAGCCCGACACAGATTGATAGGCTGATTATTAACACACTTGTGTAGCCACATGATGCACAAACACATGTGCTCTTTCACACACACACACACGCACACACACAGGGCAAAGCCTTGTTAGTTGACCACAGAAGGATAGATGACTGCGCGATAGCTGTTTTGCGGAGGAAGTGACCTCTCTTGTGTTTATTTAACATGGCTATATATGTGGAGTGTTATTCTACAGACGTGGGGAGGGAGGGAATAGGAGAGAAAAGAGACAGACAGGGTGAAAGAAAGAGCAGTGGTGTTTTCTTTAAAGGAAGCTGTCATTAGGGTAAGCTGGGCTGTTGCTCAGCTACAGATGTGTGTTTAAATAAGGATGAGTAAACAATGAGGAACGACGTGTGTGGCTTTGCAAAAGAATATCTTTATCAGGAATATTTTTCTCCTTCTTAACAGCAGCAGTAGTAATTGTGTTAGATGTGGTGGGGATGTGTTCACTGTTGTAAATATGTAGCCAATATGTATTCAGTGAATATAAGGAGGCCTTGTGTCCGCTCCTACTGTAGGGCGTCGGTGACGAGAAGGACGTTTGGTCACAGTGGCATCGCTGTGCATACGTGGTACGCCTGTCCTGCCCTCATCAAGTCCATCTGGGCCATGGCCATCAGCCAACACCAGTTCTACCTGGACCGCAAACAGAGCAAGGTCAGTCAGGCCCTCCAGATACGCACTCACACCACAGACATGATCAGAAATACACCAAACGCTACAGCTTAATAATGTACTTTGACAAAACCTCTCCGTTTTTGTCTGTCCAGTCTAAGATCCATGCAGCACGGAGTTTAAGTGAGATTGCTATAGACCTCACGGAAACAGGAACTCTGAAGACCTCCAAACTGGCCAACATGGGCAGCAAGGGCAAAATTATAAGTGGCAGCAGTGGCAGTCTGCTTTCCTCAGGTCAGTGCATGGTCAGTATGTGTGTGTGTGTGTGTGTGTGTGTGT
>JAPMOB010244132.1:0-15056 GCA_029875015.1 Lepomis gibbosus | reverse complement strand
GCCTTTTGGCTAATTCTGGTGCATTTGCAGTAATGTTAATTAATGTACACTGTCCCTGTCAAATAAACTAATAAATAAAAAAAAATAAAAATAAATAGCTATTCCTGTCCTTCCAATGCTAAGCTAAGCTAAGCTGCTGGTGGCTGTAGCTTTATATTTAATGGACAGACAAACATGTCGAACTATTTTATTAGTGAGCTTCAGAACTGCTGGTAATTTAATATTTGAGGGTAATTGCCTCAAATATATATATACCATGGGTCCAACAGTGACCTTAATGTCCCATCACAATGTCCCAGTTGATTGATCCGGTTTTCTCCTCTGCCTCTTTCCTGTCAATACAGGGTTTTTTTAAGCCTTTATTTAACAAGATAATCTCATTGAGATTTAAAACCTCCTTTTCAAGAGAGACCTGGCCAAAACTGCAGCATATTGATAGAGCACAGTTACAAATACGAACATCAAGCACACCCACAATAACAAATGACACTCGACACCAGTGTCTTTTGTTGAGAATCTGAATTCTTATTGGGCAACATCAAGTGAAATGCTATTCACTTTACCTGTGGTGGCTTTGATTTATAACCTGGTGTAAACCTCTGGAAAAAAGGGTTATTTTTGACTATAGTTCAACACATACTTAGCAATGGCAAACCAGGAGTCTCAAATTCATCCCAATGCAGCAAGGCTGTGACCGAGAGAAGAGAAGTTCGACTGGGCTGGGGTATGTATATTTGAAAAATTAGCCAATAAGTCAATAAACCATATTTGGACTCCCTGGATGTTTATGTACCTTTATTGCCTTATGTTCAACATTTTCAGCATTTCATAAAGTAGATGCTGTCGTCAATGTCGCTTTTCGTGAACCGACCAATCACAGCCTGGATGGAGTGGGATGTTAAAAAAAGTTAAACTTTTTCATTGTTGTGTATGAATTTCTATGATTATTGAAAAGTTAGTACTTACGTTTTACAAAATCAAAACTAATTAATCACCATTAATTAGTTAAATTCAGAATTGCCATGAATTAAAATTACTGGTTGATAGCCATGCTGTCTTGGGATTTGGCCTTTTGCCCTTAAAAAACACCCAAGGCCAAGTGACCTTGCCCCTAAAATGATGAATTTCAAGGCCTCGTCCCCAGTCTTTATGCAAAGCAAGGCTCACTGTGTCCTGGCTCTACCGCCACAACGTACAGACATGAGAGTGGTATCTATCTTCTTCTCAATTGAATTCTCTGCAAGACAGTGTATTTCTTTTTTGAAACTGTATTTCTCACAATGCCAAACTATCCCATTAATCACAGATGAAACTGATTCAATGAGAACATAAAGGTACCAGGGGGATTCTTGTTTTAGGGAGGGTTTGTCTTTAAGCCCACGTGTCAGAAACTGTGTACACTTTGATCAGAGATGCCCGCAGATATTACTGTGAATTGTGTTTGAGGGGAAAACCTGTAAATGGGTAAAACATTTCTCCAAGCCGGACATGAATTTTTTTTATTACAAAATGAATGCTCCTTCTTGTTGAACACATCAGACCCACTGAAGCTGTTCACAGTTAACATAATCACAACAGTTATTTAACTTGCCTTCACTTTTTAGACAAGGGGACAGATTTCTGAATCCCTGTATTTTGTTTTGAAAATCCTGTGTGTGCATGACAGTACAGTGCAAGAAATATCTTAGTGGAGCCATTCAGCTGAGCTGTAAGAGTTAATATAAATAAAACAAACACTGATTCAAAGAAAAAAAACTGTTTGAAAACAACACATTTTGTGTAGCTGTCCTTACAGTGTAATACTGAATTAATTTGTTTTGCTAGACTGTCATGTCATTTTTCTAGCAGTCTTGGGGTGAATTATTCCAAGTGTCTTATATGTAGGATTTACTGCATATGACTGAGAAAGAAATTGAATGTGATCCGAAGGTTTTCCGTATTTCTTTTTTTTAATTTAACTTTTTTACATTTGGTGTATTTCTTCCTCTCCAAGGTTTTATTCAAATGTATCATTGCCATTAGGGATTTGCAGGTGACCTGATGGTGAGGAACATTCAGCTAAAGCATTCTGGGAAGTATGTGTGTATGGTACACTCTGAAGTTGACACTGTTTCAGCAGCAGCAGACTTAATTGTCAAAGGTATGTCTCTTCCTCCTTTCTTACTGTGCTTGTCATTTTGTAGAAGTCTCTGTGGAGGTTTTCAATGTCTTGTTTTTTTTTCCAGGGTGAGTGTGTTCCTTAGGATTAACACACACATATTTCACTGCTGTCAGATAAGAGCTTTATCACCAAGTTGTCAGTTTTCAGAGATTCAGAGAAAACCAGCTTTAATAGACTTTTAGAGTGACAACCAAGAATGTTTTGAAATTACAGAATCATTCTGTTTTTAACCCATGGGCTCTGTGATCAGTAACTTTAAGAGATACAGGTAAGTAACGCCAAAAGCTTCAGGGCTTTGTAAAGGATCAGAGCCCAGCTTCATTCAAAATAAAAGCACAGTCTAAAGTAAGTTTTAAAAAATGAACACCATATATTCTGTAGAGGACAAATTTAATGTTAAAAATAAAAATAACTATTCGAGTTGGATGTGCTAAGCATCAGTGATTCATTTAACTCAAGGGTTCAACGTGACGTTTAACACATCCTTTTGTATTTCTGGCGTTTCGCAGGTATTGAGTATCATGTAGGGGTGTGACGAGATCTCACGCCAAATTAAATTAAGACGTGAATTCTCATCAGGTAAAAAGCTGACTCTCGAAACCCAAATTACATTTTTTACACGCTGTCAAGCCACACATTAATTTTCTCACACAGTGCAATACAAATGTATAATTCATAAGACTCACAGAGCGAATCACCTCTGCCCAGCTGATTGACACCGGCGTTTACTGTGATAGTAATCAGCTAAACCCGTTCAGTCCAGATCTTTTTAGACACACTCAATGGTCCAGACAGCTGTGATGAGTGGTAACGTAGCTGTTTGAATTTTGCAACATAAACATCTAAAAACTGAAGTGCAGCCTGCTCTGGCTGTGAGTTGCACGGGAAGTTAACGTGGTGAGATTTCTGCCTGATCAATTGTTTAATTACCTTTCAGTTTCACATGCAACATGCAGTCCCAAACTGTGTCGATCAAGCAGTCTGAAGGGGATAACGTTACTACCGTTACTACTACGGTTCAATAACGTAATGCACCGCAGAGTAAATGGAAGACGGACTTGTCATCAAATGTTGTTATTTTTGTTATGTTATGACTTTTTTCCGAGAACACTGATATGTGGGAGATTCTGAATGCACAGAAACGTTTGACCATGAGCAGAAAATCTGCTGAAACACAGGAGCTATTAAAGTCCAGGAGTTTATAACAAAATTAAAACTGAAAAGGTGTCGTAGTCACATTTAAAGGTCACTTCCCCAAACATAGACACAAAGAGGAAATCATAAATCAGCATGATATTAAATAAGTTGATCTACCGGAGAAACAGATCTGAAAGGAGCACAGAATGACTGCACTGAATTACATTCTGTTATACTTAGGTTATAGAATTTGAATCGCCACCTGGCACCTGAATTTTGTTTCTCTTTATATAAATAAAATTTAAAAAATCTCCTTAAACTGGTGTAGAAAAAATCATCACAATGCGGGAAATAAAGTGTTTGATTCTCAAAACTTTCAGATAATTTAACATTAAAGATTTTTTATTTAATAGTGTGAAAATCTCGTCACACCCCTAGTATTATGTGATCCTTACTCAAAAAGGTTACCATTACCTGTTTAACATTAGCATAATAGCTGTCACTTCTGTTTATTCCTGATGATTTATTTTCAAGTTTTTTGACTTAAGAACAAGTGAACAGTTTTTTCATCTATGGAAACAGGTTTGTTGTTGTAAACACTCATGTTGACCACAACAGCTGAAGTGCACCACTACCATAAGACTAAAAGCATTCATGTTCAATTTCTCCATGAACTCTAAATGCAACCTACATATATTGTGTGTTAATACATTATAAAACATAACTGTAATGTCGTTCTTAAAGAAATGAAATGCATTTTAATCATTACTAATCTGACACATTCACCAAAGTATTTCAACAACAAACATGTGACAAAATAAGTTTCACCTGTTTTTTTCTCCAGTTTTCATGGGTAAACATTTTTTAAAGGAATTTAGAAATAATATTGTGGAAAAAACCGACTTAGAAAATGGATCATCAGAATGTTTTTCTCTCAGGGCTTTTGTAGTTTTTTTCACATAGCATAAAAATTTGAGTGGAAATGCCAGAAAAAATCACAAAGCAGCAGACAATGTCTCTGATCTGTATGATCTTTAACAATCTCCAAATCACTAGAAAACACAAACAGAAATGCCATATTTCTGTCATCTTTTTTATGAGGTTTTCCACCGTTTGACGTTTGACTGGTGCTCTTTTAATTATCTTGTTGGGGCCAGTTTTCCTGCAGTGGTTTAATGGCACCTGACTAAGCCTCTTAATTCCCCCTAACTTTTAATATTTGCACAATAGTAGTGGATGGAAACATACATTAATTTTGATTTTCTTTTGTGGAAACCTGACTTTAATCAGCTGACTTTATTCAGTTTTTTAAATCTGTGGTGTTGATTCTAAAATGTGTTCACACTTTACTTGTCAGGTGGTTTGGTGTCATGATTACTTTCTCAGCACGGCTCACTTGTCTACTCCATTTTGAGTTAGCTAGACAAAAATAATAGCTTTGTTTACGGGATATGTAATAGATCAAACAGACAATTCATATTAGAAATGCCACCCACAAGAGTTCAAGGCACAGCCTGTTGCTCTTATACACTGTAATTTCTGAATTTGAAAATGATCATTACAAGTCAAATGTTTTTTTTTCCCATTAAAAGATTGAGGACACTAATTTCCTCAAGTTAAATGGTAGGATTTTAATGGCTGATACAATATTTGAACTTATATTGTAATCACAAAGACCTTTTAAGGAGGTCGCGTATGCAAAAACTCCCACATTCAAGGACACCTGCTGGTTCCTTCAGAGAGGCGCAATGGACCACAGTATGCTCCAAAAGGATCATGGCATATACATTGTTGTGGTGATTAATTATGTTCTTAGCCAGTCTCACTTTTGTGTCAGTCACACCCATGAATGAAATACATAACCATATGGTGAGGGAAGTCCAGGCTGGCCTCACCAAGCAGTAGAATAATACTGTTGTCTGGGAGGTTCAGATTGGCAAAGCATGACATCAAGAGTCTGTAGCTTTTACATACGGATTGTATGTTTCTGTATGCATAATCTGAATCCAACCATTGTTGATACCCAGTGATCTTCTTCTAGCAGCAGCTTGTCCCGCTGAGGGCTCAGTGCTACTTTTGCAGATTTGTGAGCTTAGCAGGAAATCTCTTGTCAGTTATCCAAGTCCCAGCCTGTTTGTTTGATCTCATGCTGCTGCTTTCACTAATTTCAGTGAGATCCCAAAGGAAAATGCTTCCTTGTCTTTCCAAATCCGTGGTCATAAATTGTCTCTCTATGCTATTGTTAAATAATGATCTCTCTTCTTTTGGTTGTCGTGTTTGGGCAATCACTTGTATCTCCCCTAGCTGTAGCTTGAGGTTGTTAGCTATGAATCACTGAACACCTGGGGTGGGATTTGGCATGCTTACCTGAAACCATGTCATTTGTTTTGGCTGCTGAGTGACGTTGATGCAGGTGTCTGTCCTTGTTTCTGGGTGCTGCAGGACCTCCTGGTGCCCCAGAGGGCCTGGTGGTGACTGACATTACAGACACCACTGTGCAGCTGTCCTGGGGCTCTGGACCTGATAACCGCAGTCCTATTACCATGTATATGGTCCAGGCCAGGACCCCCTTCTCTATAGGGTGGCAGACTGTGAGAACAGGTAACAGATGCACCACCATGAAACATTTTTTCTCAATTAGTGCAAGTCAGTAATCAGGAATTACACTGTAATATGTGACTCTATTGTCGTTGAGGAGATGCGACTCTCTTTCTCAGATGCGTTGCTAATAACAGAGAAAAGCTGATAGATCGTCCTATGACTGACATCCTGGAAAAACATTGCAAGCTATTTACTAAGCGGTCATGTTCCAAAAACACTGGATCCTTAAAGTGTCTTTTTTTAGACCCTCCCTACCTGGGTTATGTCCACATCTTTCAAACTCCACTCCCTAAGCACACAACACAGTCTTCCTGAGATAACCCTGATGACAGGATTCTTTTCTCTGGGTTATTTTCTCAGAAACAGAAGTCTCACTCAAGGAAAATATGTCGGTGAAAACGAGGGAGGGGAAATAGAGAAACAGTTAACTTCATTTCCTAACAGTACTCCAATGCAACAACTCTCCTCTGGCGAGATTTCACAGCGAGAATTGTCTTTCAGTGAGACTTCTGTTTCCTGTTAAAAACAAAGGGTGCCTCCTTAAAAAGTAATATTACTTTACTGGGTGATGAAAGTAACTAGTTATGTTACTTGTTAAGGGGGGGGGGTCGCTAAAGTGGACAACCCAGCTATACATAACTTTGGACAGGTTTGTGCAGCGGTGTTCATGAGAGAGAGAGAGAGAGAGGGGGAACGAGCGAGCAACAGGAGATGCTGCATGAATATATGCTCCTCAGTCAAATACAATTTTAAATACACCTAGTTAAAAAAAAAATAGAAAATCAATATGTGGTAGTCAGCAGTGATAATTATCCCATACATTGATTTATTTTCCCACAAATAAATCAATGTATAATAAATCAATGTAATTAATCAGTGTATTGGAAACACTTCACTAACGCCCCTCTTCATCCCCAAACAAAGCAGTCTCTCTCTCAGCAGCAAGGAGTGTTTTTCACAAAACATATAGGCCAACGTGTCTTTACCCACCGGCTGAAATAAAAAAAATAAATAAAGCAAGCAAATCCCAATTTTTGAACAGCTGTTTCTGCACATGACGCCTGTTTATAAGAACAGTATTCAGTATTTTTACAAGAACATTATGTTAACGGCGCTCTCTCCTGACGGTGCAGCGGCCAGAGTTTCAGTAGCTACTTACAGCTGTGGAAAGAACGCCTCTCTCCCTCGTTCTCCATTCTTCCTTTAGTTTTTATCTAACTGCTGACATGAACAACAAAGTCTGGTGCCGCTGAGCTGCCGCACAGTCTCGCATTCACGTCAAGGATGAAGCGTTCAGTAACGAGTAACGCAGCGTTGGTTGGATTAGTAACTGGAATAATATTACTGTTTTTGAAAAGTAACACTACTAGTTACTGGGAAAAGTAATAATATTACAGTAACTCATTACTGAGTAACCCGTTACTGCCCAACACTGCTCATAGGGATCCTTTCCATGATGTTGTCAGACACCTCATGCAACAGTCTTTCAGTCATTTCAACACCATAATATGTGAAAATAGGGCCCTGGTTTAAAAATACCCGAAATAAGTTGTTAAAACATATCAGAAGCAAAGTTTGGATTTTTAACTTACATAAAGTCAGTATGAGAATATACCAAGATATCAGCCTTTCCTTCATGTTTTGTATGCTACATTTGGCAGAAATAATCATTAGAGATTGATTCAGTTAAATGCCTCTCTCATCTTTACATTAACTTCATCCTTCCGTAACCTCAACTCTGTTATATTTAATATTACAAAATCTGAAAGACGCTGGTTTAAAACATAACAAGCCGATTAAAGGAAGATTTTTCGCTCCGTAATGTCAGCAGTGTTGACTGTAGCGACCTCATCTAACAGCTTATTATATAATTTCATTTATGTGTAAAATTGCATTGTGAGATGGAGGCATTGATGTGCTATATCCACAGAAATTAAAGAACATGTAGAGTTGGTGGACCAGTTGCACCCTGAACGTCCTGTAATTGGAATAGTATTAAAAGATTTACATATGTCACAGTTTCATTTTGATTTCCTTCACTGGTTTGTGAAATGTTTTAATACTTGTTGAAGACAAAATGTGAAATGTGCCTCAGTGAAACAATAAAAAGACAAAACACATCTCAATTCTAAATTCTTTCATCCTAGTTCCTGATTCCGTGCCTGGGCAGATGATGCATGCAACAGTGAAAGATTTGAACCCCTGGGTGGATTATGAATTCAGGGTGGTTGCAATCAACAGTGTTGGTGTTGGAGAACCCAGCACACCATCAAAACAGATTCGAACCAAAGCAGCAGGTATCCTCTCAGTTTGTTTTTTCTCTTCATAACAAATTAATCTGTCCCACTAGGAAAATGTAATTTAACAGTGTCCTCTGTGTGATGCAACTCATTTCAAATCTGTTGTCTGCTTTTTATGCCAGTAAGTGGACATTTAATAACACTTTTAAGGAAAAACACTAAGCTTGTGTGTGTCAGCACTCTGGAACTTGTGCCATGATTAATTAATAGTTGTATCAACAGAAAATGTGACCTATCCGCACATGTCATGAAGCAACTACATGAAAGCGTCTATTTTGAGCTGAGTAATTCCATCCTGCTGGTTGAATCACAATCAAACTGGTTTCCAGTTGGCCCATTGGGCTGACATGAATGGTGATGCCACTGTCAACAAAAACTTAATTCCTCTGCTGTCTGATTACCCATTTTGTGTAAATAAGAAGCTTTACAGAGTGGCTGTCATCTCATTCAAAGCTACGTGGTTTAACAGAATCCTCTGCACCTGCCTTAGACATGACAGTCCAAACTGAGGGATGATTAAGTTTCCTTTGTGCCTGTTTAGTTCCCAAGGTTGCACCAGTTAATGTGAGTGGAGGCGGAGGAGCTCGAGGAGAACTTGTCATCATGTGGGAGGTAAGAGGATCATAGGCATTTTTCAGTGGGCATTCATTGTGACAGAGCATTCTTTGGATCTTTTAAAGAGAATGGACTTCTGGCAGAGTTACTGTGTCTGCAGTGGTCTGGCTTCAGTGCAAAGGCTTTCAATTAAAGGCAGAGCTTTTCTGATTTGCTACCTGCTGACTCCCCCTGTTGTGTAAATCAAAATGGAGATACGGAGCTAGTGCAAATTTCATATGTGTAAATCTAGAATAGGTGACAACTTTACATTTTTTGGACGCGGTTCAAAGCACAAAAAAAGATGCTGTATGTGCAGAATAGTTTGTTGGACATAAAACACTATTTCTACTTTCCTTTTTTACAACGCCCTAATTAAATTCCTGCTTACAGTTGTTTGGGTCAAAGGCGTAACTTTTCTGTCCCTATCTCAGCCGGTTCCAGAAGAACAGCAGAGTGGAGAGGACTTTGGCTATGTTGTGGCTTTCCGTCCAATTGGCAGCAGCACCTGGATCCAGACAGTGCTGGCATCACCTGATGCATCGAGATATATTTACAGAAATGACAGTATCGCACCCCTGTCCCAGTTTGAAGTGAAAGTGGGAGTCTACAACAGCATGGGAGAGGGACTATTCAGCCGTGTCGTCAGAGTGTTTTCTGCAGAAGAAGGTGACATAGTAACCTGTTATTTCAAAAAAATGTATGCTTTCACTCATAATTGCAAATATGCATAATTCATAATCTCTCCTATTTAGAGCCCTCTGACGCGCCATCAAGAGTATGGGCCCGTGCTGTGTCAGCCTCTGAGATTGAGGTGTACTGGGAGCCAATTCCCCCCAGGTCCAACAGTGCGAAGATCATTGCATATGAGGTATGAAAAAGAAAAGTTAAAATAATAGTGCTTCAAGCAATATTCAAACAAGGAATCAACATTAATCCCTGAACAACTGACAGTACAATAAGCTGGCATTCATTTAAAAATAACAGAAATATTCTGACTTTAAAATACTGCAGGTGTTGGAGCAGCAGATGTTTCACAAGCTAATCTAGGATGTGAAGAGGTCTGTTGGCAGCTGTTCCGGTCTCCAAAAGACCTCAATACCAAGGCTGTCTGAGAGCTGCTATTCAAAAAATAAAAAATCACCATTCTCTACAACAAACTGCCTCCTGGGATTTGGCTGTGCAAAACCTAGATAAAAATAACATTGTCTTCTAAACCCCAGATATTTTACATGGTAGGGTATGTCCAGGTGTCCTGACCTCCGCTGTGAAGCTTTGAGGTCATTGCTTTGTCAAGTGTTTGGCTCACACCTTGTTATGAGACATGGAGCACCATGGTGACATATTTGGGAGCTAGAAAAAGCACCTGTACCTGAGCTGAGACTAATGTGTACATAAATATTCATGCTAAACATAGGGAAACACATTTTACAGATTTTGCTCTAATATAAAAATATAAAGCTCCGTAACAATATAAATGCATTTGAACAACTTTTTAAGAAAGATAAGAGACAAACCAGCTTAAACTGACAAGTGTGTCTTCCGCATGTGGGTAGATATTAATTCAAATTGTCACAATTTTGACAACATGTTCCTTTATTTATCTGATAAAAGCTTAAATTGCCTGTAAATGGGAAACAAACGGAGTGGCTTGGACTGAGTCACACAACACTGTTCCAGCCCACCAGCAACAGGGAGCGTTCATACTCGTACCTGCTGTTCCCCCTCTTCCACAGCCTCGCCCATGATGACACATTCACCTCATAATGTTGCGTATACATAGGCTAAGCTACTTCTCAACTTAGACTTTGGCTTAAACAAGTATTTTGCAGCACCTTTTTAAATATTGACAGGTCTATTGTCACACTTGCTACAGTACCACAAAGACATGACCTGTATTTTAATCATTATACATATTGCTTCCCCTTATTGAGGCTAACTTACCCTAAAGCAGCTGTAGCTCAGGATTCCTCCATATTTCTGGCCGATTGTTAGTGCCATTGCCTTGGCAACATGTTCCCTGAGTTTCAAGGGGAAAAGCTTCTGAAGGAGCACTGAATGGAGGGGTGTATTTATTTGGCTGTTTATAGTATCACAACTCTTTCTCCAGAGTTTCCAGTAATGGAACGGGTAATTACTCCAAGTTACTGATTGATGGTACAATCATGATGATGATTTTTAGATTTTTAATTGTCACCTGCTGCCTGAATGTGTTTCCCTTTTACATAAATAAATACAGAAAAAGTGCATTGATGGTATACCAGTGGGCATAATGATGTATGTTTTAATGTGGGACTTGAGCCATGGGAGGAAAGACACCCAGAAAAATATCTGAATGTTGTTTTTTTTATGCACATTATAAAAAAATTAGGCCACTAAAATTACAGGCTCTTACGGACATTCTTTTTTAGACTATTTGAATCAGGTTGGTGGTCTGATGCACTTTCCTGCCACTGTCTCTATAATAAGACTTTAAGATACAGCATGGCAGCTTAAGTCTCCTTAGATCGCTCTCTTTCATCCTTCTTTGAGCATATGTTTAGATTCTCAGCAGAAGTGGTGTTAAAAGCTGCAAACTTCTTTTGCTCAGGTATTTTAGGTATTTTCCCAAGTGCTGGGAAAACTGCTACAATTAAATTGCCAGTGGGGGGGAAAAAATCATCCTAGATGCATCTGTTATCAGCAACTCCAGGCTCTGTCGCTAATCTGCCTTTCCCTAGCAAGATCTGTGAAAACCCGTGTGCAGCCAATTGAATAAGTACCTACTCTCAAACCATCTGTTGGACTGTCTGGTTTTCCTGTCTCGAGTTAGGGTCATAAATGATCTCCCTATGACTACAGATTCTGACAAGGTCCTTATCCTTGTACTCCTCACTCCCAGTGTTGCTTTTGGTATTGCTGATTGTCAGATACACTATCGCTTAGTAGTTTAAAATGTGGGTTGGACTGCTTCAGGACCTACAGTAGCTGAGCTGATAACATATTACATTTTCATATCTTAAGTTAGGTCCTGTAGAATCACTGCTTCAGCGTATTAATGACTTAAAACTAAATAACCCCAACTTGTGTTAAGTGAAAACAGAAGCCCCAAAATGAGAAGAATAATGCTGTAGCTCTGTGTAAACCATGTGTCTTTGGTGCAGGTTCTCTTTTGGGAGAAAGGATCTCAGCAGAGTGAAGCAGAGAGAGTGAGGGTTATCAACACCACAGCTCTGCTTTCTGGTTTGAAGGGCAGCGCAGTATATCTGATCTCAGTCAGAGCCCAAAACAGTGCTGGACTTGGACCCTGCAGCCCTGCTCTTAACATCACCACCAAGAAACCACGTGAGTCCACACACACACAGGAAACAAAATGTGCTTTATTTCCTCTTTGTCAGCCTTTTTCTTGACCTTTTTCCTATTATTTTCTTGACTGACTTGTATTTCCTAAATGATACGGTGAGTTCCATGTCAATACAATACAAGTAGTGCAGTGCTGGTTCACAGGGGCCAGTTTGATGGCTCCCTTGCTTTTTGTTCGTTTTACCTACAGCAGCGATAGGCGGCCCGCAGGCCGAATAAATAAATACATAAATAAGTAAATGCTTTGACAGCGGCTGGTGCTAAAATAGATCTCAGTCATGACAGCAACATTTACTTACACAATCACTTCCTCTTAAGTGATTGTGCAGACAAAATAAAAGCGAGAGAAAGTTTTTTTGTTTTAACTCGAATTGAATTGAGAGCTTTTACTTTGAAAAGGTCTGCAAGACATTCAAAAAAGAGCTTAGAAGCCCCCTCCATGCGAGCGTTCCCTGCTCTTGCTGTTGCAGAGCTAAGCAGCATAAGCTCCGCCCACACGAGGCACGACAGCTCTGCTGTGCCCCCTGCAAGCATTTCCCACCGTTGCTTTATATTTATTAAATTCTGAACGTGTTGCGTGTCCAAATTGCACCAAACACGATACTTCACTCTCCTTGGTCCACAGCAAAACACCCGGCATATTTGAAGTTAACTGGATAAAAGGTTCCTGACATGATCAAAATACAAACACATGGACAGACACACACAGATTCCTTCCTTCATTAGAGAGATACTCAAATGCCTTACTGAATATATAAAAGATTTATTGGTCACTGTAGTGATTTCTGTTGTCTACGCTGGGAATGAAGCCAGGGACGCAGATACCTCAGAGGCCATGTCTTAGACCCTACATGGCCATGACCGTCTAATATTTGTAGGACTTCAGGGGTATTAATGACAGGAAAGTAAGTTTATATAATACAATTACACACATATTATGGATTATTGTTATTAGTTTAAGGAAGATTATAATGTTGAGAGTGAAAAGTTTATTCTTATTGTTTAAAAAAAACAATATACAATAAAATGAAATTAATGTAATATTGAAATTCCAGGCGGTGTAGAAAATGCTTTTCAAAACTTCAGGTAGGAGATTTTATCATTTCTAAAATCCTGGCCTGTGTGAAGCGATCCCTTCCTAATGTCACTCCAATGTCAGAGACAGGTCAGCAGTCTGCTGCAGTAAGTCAGAGCAAGTGAATATCTACATGGTACATATTTTTTGTGCAAAATTACGACAAAATTAAGAAACTATACAGTATTTTTTTGGTTCCTATTGTTATTTTCTTATTGCCAATGATAAATGGTAATGTTTGAACTTCTTTTATCTGATTACAAAACACATCTTTACTTTCCAAGTGGGAGGCAGCTGCCAATGCTGATATGCCATCTGACATTGTAACACTGCCCACACTCCAACCATCAGTTAAACTCAAACTGAAATTTAAAATGCTTTTAATCATTTACACTTCAACTAACACTTTGACATCTTTCCTTTTTAACCTTTAATTGAGAGTTCAACTGCTTTTATATTTTTCATTCAACTTAAATCACTGTCCAACTGCTTTCACTTCTTACTAATCAGCTTCAGCTCTTATCCTTTCACTGTTACTTCACCTACTTTCCGTATTTACATATATACTGACAAATAAACTGTCTACGCGCGTGATTAAACTGAGATTTCAAATTCTTTCAGCTCTAACACAAATGACACCTCAGCTTCTTCGTATGCTTAAGCTTCAACTTGCACTTCAAACTATTTCAGAAATGTAACACAAGTGACACCTCAACCCATTAAATGCTTCAACCTGCTGTAAACTGTGACTCCCTGTTATATTACCATATGAGTCAATACAACAGAAATTGGCTTGAATCTGCACTCAGTGTCTGGTGTTTTGCTAAATGTTTGGCAAATCATGCATGTGATTGTTGTGTGAAAACAAAAGAGAACTGTGTGTAAAGAACCAGAAATCATTAAAGGACGGATTCGGTTCAGTGCAATTTCAAATCGGCCAGTCCTTCAATGCAATACATTATTTATTCATTCATTGATTCATTTATTTTATTCAATTATTTATTATCTTCCCCATGGTTGGACTACTCTCTAGCAAGCTTCTCAATTCGTCTGTTTACTTCAGCTATCTTACAATTTTATGTCATATTCTATGTTGACATTGTTATAGTTGTAATAGCTGTCAGTCTGTTGTTCTGTTCTTTTGCACGAATAAATTAAATAAAAAAACAGCCATACTGCCTAAATCAGAACCATTCCCAACCACTGAAGCTGTTCATTGAAATATAATACCATAAAGACTTTTCTGCTGCTTCAGGGTGAACTTTTCATTTCATCCTTATTAGCTGTGTTTTCACACACATAAATTTTTTTCTTGACCTCTATTTTTCTCCAATGTGATCCAGAAAGATGAAGAATATATAATAAGTACTGCATAAATGCATTCTGCTACAACACCAGATGATTGCTGCAGATTTAGTTTTGAGAACACTATTGATGACATTGGTTTGTGCATTCATCTGTGAACCATGTGTCTGTATAATTACATATCTTGCAGCTCCAAGTCAGCCTCCAGGGAATATCGAGTGGAACTTGACCAACTCTAAGATCTTTCTAAATTGGGAGCATGTCAAGGCGATGGAAAATGAGTCTGAGGTGACAGGATACAAGGTGGGTTTGTCAGAATAATAGCAGAAACTCCAGAACTGGGGAAACAAATGGAGCCTCAGCAGCTGTCATCCCAATAAATGGCTTTCTCATTGCAGTGGAAAGATAGACCTCAGCGTTCCAGTGTTACATTATGGATTGGCCCTGTCTGGCTTTTCAAAATTAAAAGATCTGTTCCAGGTGATAAAATCAAAGGCGTCATGCCACAGAAGGATTTCAGCTTCTTCAGCCAGTACAACAA
>JAPMOB010244129.1:0-10415 GCA_029875015.1 Lepomis gibbosus | reverse complement strand
TCTCTCTCTCTCTCTCACCCCCAACCGGTCGAGGCAGATGGCCGCCCACCCTGAGCCATGGTTCTGCTTGAGATTTCTGCCTCTTAATGGAAGTTTTTCCTTGCCTGTGTCGCCTAGTGCTTGCTTTGGGTGGGAATTGTTGGGCTTCTGTAAATAGAACAGCTCTTTATGAAAAGCGCTGTGAGATAACTGTTGTTGTGATTTGGCGCTATATAAATAAAATTGAATTGAATTAAAATTGAATCTTATCAGAGCTAATTAGGACATTTTAGCACACCATTGTCAACTTGAATGTATAAAACGTAATTTCCCAAAAGCAAAAATTTAAATGCTGTGTCGATAGTAACTAGTGAGCAAAAAAGTTAATGTCAAACCCTGCTTACATCGCCAACAGAAAGCTGGAGAAACTTTCGCGAATGTTTGGCTCAAAGGTGGTTGCGACGTTGCTTGACTGGGGATGACAACCGTTTTAGATTGGTTAGTGGCAGAAATATACTTCTTCTGCTGTAACTGTTTTTTCTAGTTTCTCTAGCTGTTCAAGCCTAACCAAGTCACTGACTCTGCTGCTTCTCAACTGACAGACCAACTGTGGTCGGATGTTGAGGATGTAAGATGTTGATGTAAGAGGAGTTGAATCACCTTGGCTTCTGTGATCTCTGGCTTCCAGTGACAACAAAGTGAATGATATCTGTAACCAGAGTCACGTATGCTTTCATTGTCGCCTTTAACCTGTGTGCTCGCTTTCTCCTCTAACTGATCTGCATAGCCTGACAGGAATGTGCGCTCAGAATCCTTCCAGGTACGCATTTCCAGTTTCATGACATCCCACCAATCCCTCGCTGTTCCATAGAGGACATTCTGCAAGGTTGCAAGAAGCTCCTCATGAAATAGAGTCCAGCCAGAGATCAACCAATTCCTCCATTTGTTTGTCGGGCAATAAATGTGTTTTTGTCCTCTTCTGATTTTGCCTTATCCTTGTGTAGTTTTTTTTTGTCTTCTAGTATTTATGATTAGGGTTGTGATTTCTGTAATGTTCAGGCGAACCAGAGTTTAGTAGGTTACATTTTTCCTACTACTGGGGTGCCATTTTCTGTAGATTACCTGTATGTTTGGGGTGCCAGCCGGAGCCTTGTCCGACAATGTTAAATGGGTGCTCTTATTTTAGAACAATCCTCCACATGGATAAATGACTCAAAATCCGGTCATGAACCCACTCAGTGTAATAAGGCAAACACTGCATGCGCACAAATAACACAGTAATAATCAGAGGTTTTAATATAAACCAGTGAATTGAATATACCAAAAAACACAAACACAACTCGAAGAATTAAATGCCCTTCACAGTCAATAATTTAAAACCAAAGTAAGGTGTCCATGGTTCAACAACAAAACGCCACTCAGTGGGAATCAAAATGTCCCAAACCAAAATTCCACTGTGTTTAAATCTGAGCAAACCTTCTTCCCATCAAGTCCATAACCAACATCAAATATCTCTGCAGGTGTCAGTGTCGTTTTCCTCCGCTAGAGTGAATACTCTTCCCCAAAAACAAACAAAATAGGATCTCTGCCAGTCAAACCCAATACAAAACTCTCAGATGCTTTTGGAGTTACCTTGTGACCCGTTCTGAGTGCCCACTGGATTTAAGTGCCTGAGAGAAGTTTCTATTGCCGAGGTGTCGGCTGTTGGAGTCCTTTGCGAGGTTGAACACAACGTACATGGAGCCAGGGATAGGCCCTGGACACGCTACACTGAACATACTGCCAGACGGTCACTGCCTCTTCTCCAGTAGTGCAGTGGTAAGTGCCGACATTTTGAAAACTCTTTTTAAAAGGTAAAAGTGGCAGAAAACTTGGTGCGTGAAGTGAATGTTTTTTGTTAATGGAAAATTATGATAATGGCGGATCGCCACAGTAGGCTCAGTGTCCTTTTGGCTTTGCAGCTATATCACCTCACGGACATCACTGATGCTTGGTAGTTGGGTACCAATGATCTTCTGAGAATTTTTTTTATCACCTGCTGCAGAGCCCTCCCATCCTGGGACATGCACATAATAGGTTGATAGAATAATTTTAGCACATTTGGTGGTTTTTACAACAAAAGCAATGCCTAGTTGCTGATTGGCATCAAATTTGTCACACAGCCTGGGACAGGAATGGGAAGGTACTGGCCCAAGTTTCGTGTTAATTAGACAGACCCATGTGGCAATATGACATCGCTTCCACTTTTACTGCAAACCACAGGAAGTATTTACTTTATAAATTGCTCTGGTAAAGAAAAATAGGAAGGAAAAATAGCAATCAAAATCTATTCGATCGCAGTAGGGTTTCCAATAACCAATAACACTGACTGCCAATGTTTAGTGCAATTGGAGAACTAGTTGGCCTTTAATGTAGATGAAATACAATGTAAGGATACAGAGATGTGGGTGTTGGATGGCGTTGGATACCTTGTTAAATTTTCATGCATGAAACAAAAGTTAGCTTCTTGTCACAAACCATAAGTTAATGTTTCTTGACCTGATATGTCCTGTGGTCATGTGAAAAATGACTGTTGTCGCTGAGAAGCAAAGACAGATTGTGTTTTAACACTACAACACCTCGGAAGACATCTAGGTAGATAGTTGAATGCATAAAGTGACCTGACAAGTGGTCTCTTGACCAAGCAGCTTTCGCCTAAACCTAACCCAATATTAAAAGAGGAGGTGGCAAATCACAGTCAAATCACTTTGTTAAAGTGATATGTAACCATTTTAAAAGTAACTGACAAATAAAGTTATAGGGGCATCAGAAAATTTTTCAATCAAAAAACTTTTATATAAATAATTTTAGAAAACAATGACAAAACAGTCTGTTTTGTCATTTAGTTTTGAGGATTTGTTGGATAATTTTCTTCCTGGTTCTATTTTTTCCTTTATCTCATACACATTTATATGAATTTATACACTTTTGTATATTCTTTGTTTTCCATTTTCACCATGAAATGATTAATTAAAGACTAAAAATAGAGATAAAAGGCCGAACCACAATGAAGAAAATACTAATCCTTCTTTCTCTTCCTACATCTTCTCATTCTTTATTCTCCTCCTTGTTCTTTGTTTGTCTTCCTCTCCTCCCCTTCCATCATTTGTCATGCAGGTGAAGATTAACGTGGTTTTTATTTGGGGTTTTAGGGAGTTTTGGCATTGGCCTGGCAGGCAGTGCCCACCCCATATGCCAGTCTACAGCCAGGCCTGGACTGGACTGGTCTGGCCCTGATGGGGAGGATTGGCAAAGGCGTGGACAACACTGGTCCAGGTGGATGTGGGCCATTTCTCTCCACTGTCCAATGGAAAAAGAGCCAAGTGGGGATCCTTTATGCAATAATAATTCACTGGAGGACATGATATATGTGTAATTACTGGGAATGGCTTGCAGAGAGAAGACACATCATATCACACATGGCAGCCGTTGGTAATTAGCTGTAATTAGGTGTTGGCTGGCATGTACAGAAATGTACAGCATTGATTATTATTATTATTATGCTGCTCAAATTAAAAGGAAACAAATATATACTTCATTAATGCTACTTTGTTACAATATTTGCTATCTGTCCTCTATGTTATACCTCTCTGGTGCAGTACATCATGGCCTTCCATCAGACAGCCTTTGTATATAGCCCTTGATTGGAAGTCATTGCTGGTACACCAAAATAACTATATGGGTCAGATTTACTAAAGGTTTGCGTAAGTAAAAATGTGTGCAAACTTGATATCACCAGCAAATTAACTTGTAAGCTGATCTACTAACGGTGTGCACGGAGAATGGCGTCTTACAGAAGTGCAAGATAGCACCTGTTGTTCATTTACTACTTTTGCCTTAATGAATATGCAATTTGGGGTGTGCAAAGGAGGGTAACATGCAAATACATTTATTTACTACACACAATGATCTAACAGCCTAAAAGCTATTTCATGAGAGTGCAACAGCATCTGTATTTAATACATTTGAAAGGAGGTGCAAAGATGAAGTGTTGCACAGATGATGAAAGACATAGAGAAATTATATATATATTTTTTTTTAATATCCAATATATAGAAATAAAATTATTTAATTGTATGTATTTGATTAACAATATGAATTGAATTGTTTTTTGTATTTTCCTTCAAGCCTTGGCAAAACTGTTGTATTAAGACTCATGCTAATAAAGCACAGCATTTTGTTTCAACGTGACTTTTCTCTGTGAGATGGAAGAATTTAGAAAGTGTTCCCTCTGGCTGGATGAAGCACGATCTGCTGGCATTTCCTCGCTTGTGGGTTATTCCAGCATACTGTATCTATTTCTGCTGGGGTTTCCCAAAGCAGTTTTTCAGGTGTGCTGTCCCATGTACGTATGCATCTTTTTTCTGATTTCCACATACAATTACACATGCAATATTTTAGAATACACACGCAATTTAGTTTATTCGGGATGTTAGTAAATCTGTCCCTTTGTGTGTTAAATTTAAACATCCAACAAAAAATTAAAAGTTAATTTTTATGGCAAATGATAAGCTCTTTTGGCATATGTGCTCTGTGACTTTCATTGCGATGAAAGTTGCAGTTACAGATACAGTTCTCATAATACAGCAGTGATTTGAAGGGAGGAGGTTGGGGAAGATTTCAATTTATTATTGAAAAGCCAAGGCTAAGGCTAATTACTAAGTCTAGTAGTACTTAGTAGGATTGGGCCGATAGACGATGCCATCGGTGAAGGATGATAGATGGTTGAGCAGACATCGTTAGGTTAAGGTTAGGTTAGGTTAACTTCATTGGCCCAAGAGAGAAATTCTGCTTGGCCACAGTGCAGTGTTGCTTCATAAAAAAACATCACAAAAGACATCTCATAATACAAAACACATAAACAAGAACCTGAGAAGAATTGACATGTTGTACTTCACAAGAGGAAACTATAAACACAGAAGAAAAAGGAAATTGTTGACAACATAGCTCCATGGATTAAAGTGCAAGTGCTAAAGTGCTAGTGTGCTTGTTGCACATTGCTCCATTGAAGTGAAGTTTGTTTAAAGTGCATATGTTAAGGTGCTAGTATGTTTATTGCATGTTGCTCATTCCTGTTGCACCGAGATCACAATTACAGCACTGAAGTGCTCACATATTGCACACAGCACTATTTTACATTGTTCAGCAGCTTAATGGAGGCTGGCATGATAATTTTAGACGATTGGTTTTGCATTTTGGTACATGGAGTCTTCTTCCTGATGGCAGAGTTTCGTATTCAGGGAAGAGGGGATGTTGAGGGTCTGATTTAATTTTCCTGGCCTGTTTCATAACTGCCTGGTCATACAGGCTCTGTATAGGCTGATAGTCTCTCCTCACTATAATTTTCATGGCTGCATGTTGGCATTCTTGTTTTTCAGCTTAACTGTAAAGTTGCTGAACCATGCAGTAATTCCAATGATACTCTCTAAGATTGCATGGTAGAAAATAATCATGATCTGACTGCTCACACCATACACTCTTAGATGCCTTAAAAAAATAAAGCCTCTGCTACAATTTGTTACACAGGTTGCAAACGTGTATTCCAGCCAAGAAGACTGTCAATATGGATACCTAAATATTTGTATGAGCTCATGGTTGGCAACTTGCCTTGGGTCGAAGACCATCTCCTGTGTTTTTTGGATGTTTAAATGAGATGGTTGGTGTCACACCATTTAACAAATGTGTCTGTTTCATCTTGGTACACAAAGGAGTCCATATCAGCAAAAGGCTGAGGATTGCGGTATCATCATATCATCATTGGAAGCTTCCCGCTTGGGTGAAACCCCTGTAAATGGTTCAGAATGCAGCAGCACGTCTGGTTTTTGATCAGCCCAAAAGGACCCATGTCACTCCATTACTCAGTGACCTCCCCTGGCTCCTCATGGCCTCCCAAATCAAATTCAAGTCTCTAATGCTTTGCATAGAGAGTGAAAACTGGTCTGCATCCATCTACCTAAACTCCATTTAAAAGCTCACATTCCTTCTCGGCCACTGCGCTCCTCTAAAGCCATTCCTTCACACAACACAATTGCAGTCCTGGCTGTTATCATCTGTAACACCACAATAGTGGAACAAGATACCACACGCCATCAGAGCAGGTGTCCCTCTCTAAGTTCAAGAAGCTCTTGAAAACTCATCTTTTCCGAGAACACTTTTTCTTATAATGCTTCTAAATCCTAAACTCTAACATGCACTTCCTGTGCTCTTCTTCTATATCTTTGCAATTCTTTACGAGTCTCTTGTACTGATTGCACTATTTGTTAACTCTTACTTTGTGGCAGCTGTGGCTCAGGAGTTAGAGCGGGTTGGCCGTTAATCGGAAGCTCGGCGGTTCAATCCCCGGCTCCCCCAGGCTGCGTGTCAAAGTGTCCTTGGGCAAGACCCTGGCGGCTATTCCGCCAGTGTATGAATGTGTGTGAATGTTACTTCCGTTTGAGCGTTCACACACAGTAGTGTAGAAGTAGTGTAAAAGCGCTTTGAGTAGTCGGAAAGAAAGGCGCTATACAAGTACGGAGCATTTACATTTACGTTTCCCCATTGATGTCATACATGCTATTAGCTCTTACTAGTATTTATTGCTGCTCTTACTAGTATCTATTGTCACTTGTAGATCACTTGCTGTATTGATGTTTTGTTGATGCTTGTATGTTGTTCCTCAAATATAAGTCACTTTGTATAGTGTCTGCCAAAAGAGTAAATGTAATGTATTGCATGAACCCGTCATACTTGATATATAAATAATGTGCTGCAACTAAACATTGTCATGCCCAATTCTTGCAGATAAGGTTTTTTTTTTTTTTGACATTTATATTTCCCTCCGTGTCGTGGTTTTCGGTTTCTTACCATGTGTTTCGTTCCAGGCTCATTCTGCTCTCTTGCTCCTGTCTAGCTCCCCGTGTGTGATCACCTGTCCTACCTTATGTGTTCCACATGTGCCTCATTGTCTCCCTTGTCTTTGTGTATAAATACCCTCTTAGTCTTCGTGTTGATTGCCAGATCGTCTCGCTCCAGTAGCAGAGTTCCAGCCATATTCCCACTGTCAGTTTCCTTGTGTATTAGACTAGTGCTACTATTCGACTAAGTTACTCTGCCTAGTATTTTGGATACATTTGCCATGATTGTGTCAAAGTAGTTCCATAAAAGCACCTTTGTTTGAGACGCCTGAAATTGTGCAGCGTTGCTTCATTCTTTCCATGTGCTGCCTTGACAAACACTGAATGAAAAGTGGGATTTTCAGTAGTTACTGGCACGTTAAATTGCTGTTTAATTTCAGGTTAACGGCTGCTCACTGGAATTTTTGGCCAGCACCGAAAACTGTCACGAATTGCCGGAAATTGAGGATTTTGTTTGTCATTGTTGCCCCTATGACCTCTCACATGTAATTGACAATGCTGTGAGCTATACAAACACAAATCAGGTGAGCCACCACTGAGATCAGAGATGATAATTTTGTCTCTCTTAATGTTTAAGCTTCGGTATAACAGAAATCAAGAGCATTAATAAACAGAATAAGGGAAAGGCGGCAAAAGCATAGGGAGAAAGGAGGAAAGGTGGTTTTACAGAGTTCAGAAGAAAGTTAGAGAAATGAGATGTGCTGGAAGGAACAGGAGAGACAAGACAGTCATATCAAGATTTATTTGGACACACTGAAATAAACAGCACAATATTTAAAATGGACAAACATAACTCAGGCAGTTGTTACTGTGGGAAATATGAGGAAGAAAGAAGGCAACTGATACAAAACCTCAGAATGATAAAAGTACACCTGGATTTAATAGATATTCTATGAAAGAACTGGTTGAGGTGGTGGATTGTGCATTCCACAACCTTCAACCTTCCCACAATCAGGAGCTTACAGACCTATGTGCCACACTGGAGGCCTCATCCAAAAATGGATGACGCAGACGCTCACATTTAGCTTCTGATTAGTTCTTATCAGTCAAGGCGTATCGTTCCCTGATTTGTCAGGCACTTATCACATGACCCCTTCCTGGAAGAAAACATACATCATCAGCCTGGACTACCAGTAGTGACTAATAACGAATTACAAGTGTTACAGACCTTGATGGCTTTCCTAGCAGCTGTTGTGCAAGTAGATTCTGCATTTCACAGTGCTATAACTGCCTACAACCGCAGGAGGAGAGCTATTATTCAAAGGGTCTGTGACAATTCCCGTCTGCACCGGGAGTAACAACCCTACATGGACCGCTGTGATTGGGTTACACCACTCACATAGGCAGCGTAGGTGCAGCATTATGGCTGCGCCATGGCTGCCATTTTAGTCAATGCTTGTGCTCACACCAAAAGCGCCGTAGCGTATCCCAGTAGCGTCAAGCAGCTCAAAAATCAAGGACAACTGACCAAATCAATTAACTCTAAACAAGTAAGCAAAATCAGACAGGTAAAATGCTCTTATTCTGAACTGCTCTATTTGGGATATGCAGCCCTGCAGCATAACTGGGAAAAAGTGATTCACAGAGAACTGTGATCGGCAGCAGAAACACACAAAATGACAAATAAACAAAAAGCCCACAATGTGGGACAGGCTTAATGCTCCGCTACTGAAACACTTCCCATGTGAGTTGACACAGGGCTAAGGAGGGATCAAACACACGCTGCCTGTGTGAGTCCAGGGTTAGGCCGGGAAGAACCAGTACATGGTGCAATAATTTTAGCAGCGAATTGGACTATAGTACTGCTCAAGCCACACCCCTCAGTCATGCCACACCACCTGAGCTACAGTCCACAGGACAGGCAGCTCATTTCAGACAGAGGCTGAAGTAAGAGCTTGCATGAAGGGCCTGTATGATATAAGTTTAGTATGTAGTTTAGTGTCAGCCTACAACAGCCAGCATTCACACCACAATTTCTCCAGTCACTGCATTGTCTAGTATAGGGGTTAGCAAATAAGTCTGGCATCGGGCCAAATATATTTCAAGTCATTAGTTGGCGGGCCAGAACATAGTCAATTTATTATTTATAATTTGCCATTTACTGTGTCCATGTTTAGCTCAGTCAGTAGTGCACATGACTCCCTGTTCAAAGGGTTTAATCCCCAATTGTTGTTAGTGTTATTTTTCTCCCTTTTCAACAAATTGATAATGAAGGAGTGGGTCCTGCCCCACCTGAGAAAGTGATTATGTGAGTAACTTTTGCTGTCATGACTGAGATCTGTTTCACCAGCTGCTATGTTTTTTTGCCGCTATCAAAGTAATCTGGCCACGGGGCTTCGGGCGCCTATTGCCAACCACTGGTCTAGTGTGACATTGTGTACATTATATATTCTTATAGTTTTAGAAATATATCCAGACACATATAGTAGTTTCATTTGCAGGTATGCTTATCATAGAAGACTGGACTATTGGTCTTGACAGAGATCTGCACTCTATGAGTCCTTCTAGTTTCCTTTTTGTTCCAACTACTTGACTTGTCAATCAAAGAAAATCACATATATATAAAATCATAAACGATGGCTCCATTCCAGAACTGTTGTAATGCAATGTGGCAATGAATGATTCATCGTTAACTGCTTATCCTGCGTACAGGGTCGCGGGGGGCGGAGCCTATCCCAGCTTACATTGAGCAAAAGGCAGGGTACACCGTGGACAGGTCGCCAGTCCATCGCAGGGCCACACATAGACAAACAACCACTCACACCTAAGGAAAATTTTAGAGACACTAATTAACCTAGCCTGGATGGTGGGAGGGAAAGAACGCACACGCTCATAGGGAGAACATGCAAACTCCACACAGAGGCAGCCAGGGTTTGAACCCACAACCTTCTTGCTGTGAGAAGAAAGTGCTAACCACAGCACCACCGCGCCAACCACAACAAATGATGTTATTAGTTCAATTAAATCTTTCCAAAAACATTTTTAATGCAAATTATATTGTATGAAAATTATTTCTACGACACAAAACCAGGCATTTGCTTTAGGACAACAAACGCCACATTGTTCAAATTCAAACTCCATTAAATCTTTTGCCCTCCATCACTGCTCCTTTTCTAGAGGAAATATTTGTGAATGTGTCTACATGTAGTGTTAGAAACAAAAGGTAAAGGTGGTGAAAGGTCACTTCCATCTTGACTCTCCACTGTTATGTGCTGTGTGTGCTTGAGAAAACAAAGGAGGCCAGGCAGCAATTTGGACAGCTAATCAATAGTGGACTTACTGCCTCATAACTGGCCTGGTTAGGAACTTTGTCTCCATCACCTAGCACATGTCATCACCATTCTCTCATCAGAGAGAGAAATAGGCAGAGGATAGCTGGAGGGAGGGAGGGATGGAGTGTAAGACTGCTTTGTTTTTCAGCATATATATATATATGTGTGTATATATATATATATATATGTGTATATATGTATGTATATATATATATATATATATATATATATA